>JACEEZ010000808.1:0-12500 GCA_016584305.1 Chionoecetes opilio | reverse complement strand
ATATATATATATAATATATATATAATATATACGGTATATATATATATATATATATATATACAGTATATATATATGCAGTATATATATATATATATATATATTAATATATATATTATATATATATATAGTATATATATATATAATATATATATAATATATATATAATATATATATATTTTTATATATATGATATATATATATATAATATATATATATATATATAGTAATATATATATATATATATATATATTATATATATATATATATATATATATATATATATATAATTATATATATATATATATATATATATATATATATATAATATATATTTTTAAAGATTTTATATATTTTAATAAAAATTAAAATATACGGGAATTATGAATAATATATTAAAGAAACCCCCGGGAAAATATTATATATAAAATAATATATATATATAAAAATATATAATAATATTCAGTATAGGTTTATTTTTTATTAAAACTGGTTATTTTTATATATTTTTAATATATATCTGTATATAAAAATATAAAATATTTATATATTTTATATAAAAATAAAATTTTAAATATAATATAAAAATATAAATATATATATATATATATTATATAATAAAATAATCGAGTATAATATTAAAATATATATTAAATTTTATATTATATATATTTTTATATATATTTTTTTTGGCCCCCCCCTTTTAAAATTTTCGGGGTCGCCATTGGATCTCAGGTATGAGAGGTACAGATAAAAAGCCCACTATACGAAAACAAACCGTAAAACACAAAAAAAAATTAAAAAAATATGCTCAGAATGTGCGGGGAAGAGCGTCACTCCTCGCCCCAAATTTATAATGAGGACAAAAAAATGCTTTAAAATTGGGGGGGGGGAACCCCCTAAACCTTAGCAATAAAAATGCCCTTTCGGGAAAAAAAGACCATTAAAAAGTAAAAGGAAATTTAAACAAGGGAACAAAAAAAACTAACAAAAAAAACATACACTGAAATCAAAAAAGTCAATATAAAAGAAACAGCCTTTAAAACTTTAACAGAAAAAGATACACCAGCAAATAACTAAACTGAAATTACATGGCAAAAAAATCGCAGAACCGGCACATATGAGGATCCCTTTAAACCAAGCCCAAAAATTGTAAAAATTAATTAAAAAACCAAAAACCCAAAATTTACCTAAATTTCCCCAAAAAAAAAAAATCTTTCTTAGTAGGGGCAAACCAAATAACAAGAAGAAAAAAAAAACACTATAGGGAGGGAACTTTACGGGAAACACCACAAAAAAATCCCAAAAACAAGACACCCCAAACATAAAAAAACATACACAAAATTTTAAAGGGAAAAGAAGTTTTAAAGGTCTTGCAATAATTCCTAAAACCCTTCACAAGGTTGGCCGGAAAAATAACTTAAATTTAAGAATAAAAAGTGAACCACAGAAGAAAAAATTAAATAAAAAAGGGTTTTTAACCCCAACTCTAGTTTGAAGAACGGGGAAATATAAAAATTTAAAATATTAAAACAAAAAAATTGATTTAAAAAAATTTGCTGGGAAGTTCCAGAGGATAAAAATTTCAAGACTTTAAAAGATCGGGTTCTTTGAAGAAAAAAACCCCCCACCCCCAAAACATCAGAAAAGGGGAAAAGACCCCAAAAGAAAGGGTAACGAAACAATATGGTACAATTAGAATATTACAGCAAAAACGTACCCCCTTTTGAAAAACAAACAAATAAAAAATCTAATTTTAAAATTACAATGACATAGATCCTGATTTTAATTTTTTTTAAATAGTCACGGTTTAAAAAATTATGAATCACTTAAAAATTCAATTATACTACATAAAAAACTCAATACTAGTAATGAAAATTAAACAGGGTGTGCAACCCTGTAAAAAAACAATTTTAAAACATACAAAAAGGGAGATTACATCACAGAATTATACAAATAAAAATTTGGGACCCCCGGACACGGGACCAATAAATATAGTTACAACATATCTTCCACCACGCAGCCCTTTAAACTTCTTACCCCCGGATTCTCTTTAGGATAGCATCAAAAAACATACCAATTTAAATATTTTAGGAGATTTAAATGCAAACATAGGACCCTTTGGAGAAATTACGACAAAAAACATAGGAAGGGACTAAAAAACTTTTTTATAAAATAAAACAAAATTTAAATCATTTTGGGGCCCTGATAAATCATATTTATATAACAATTTAACCCCTAAAAACTACACCTGATATTAAAAATCTCCAACAAAAAAAACAAAATCAAAAATTTAAAACCAATGGAAGCAGGACCGATGACAACCTCAGCCCACACACCTATAATTTTTCACATATCATCCCAAGCAAATAAAATTTAAAGGAAAACGCCCCCAAAAGATTTAAATTTTTAATAAAGCGGGTTTGGGGATTCTAATACAAAAACAAAAAAACAAATAGCATTAAACGCAAAAAACTTACCAAAAATGCCTAAAAAACAACAAATGGCCCTCAGCTTCAATTCTTGGTAGGGAAAAAAATAAAAAAAACAATGGGGGGATTTATGAAACCCAAAGTAAAAACCCCAAAAAAACAATTACCAAATTTTATTAAAAAAGACAGTTAAAATGTAAAATATTATTTCTGAAAATTCAAATAGTAGCGCCAAAAAAAAAAGGTGGCAAGGGGAAGTTTCTAGCCTTTAAAAAAAATTTAAAAAAAGCTCTAATAAAAGAATGAAAAAAAAACAAAAAAAATTTAAATTGGCAAATAATTTTCCCTTTAAAACTCAAAAATAAATAAAAAGACACCTGGGGAATTTTGGCAAAATATTAAGCTTTGAAAGGAAACAAAAGATAATCTTCAGCATACATTATCATAAAAGCTTTTAACTTAGAGGAAAAAGGGGGAAATATTTCAAAAATTTTGGGAAAGGGAAAAATGTTTTACTTTGGGGGCCCCCAAAACAAGAAAAATACTTTTTAACAGACAAAATAAAATTAAAAAAAAAATTGAAAAACAAACTACAGAACATACTAATGGGATTACAAATTAAAATCCCTCTGACCTAAGAAGATTAGATGAAAACCCAAATACATGACAAAAAGGGAATAACAAAAGGAAGAAATTGGGAAAAATACCCTTTAAAAAAAATGCAAAACAATGCTCCCGGGCAAAGTAAAAATCAACAAAATAATCATTTTCCAAAAAAACGGGTTTTAAAGCCATAGAAAACAATTTTATAGAGTATTTAAAACCCTTTCCCTTTTATTTGGGGAATTCCCCGACAAATTTTGCACATCAATAAAAATAAAAACCTAAAACCCCAAAAAAAGCAAGCCCAAATTTCCCAAACAACATAGACCCATATCTTTACTAGAGGGTTTCCCTGAAAAAATTTTTTGAAAAAATTTAAATTAAAACCCCACGACTAAAAAATTATTTAGAAAAAAAACAATAAATTACCCGACCCCTCAACAAGGATTCAGAAAAATCAAAGGGGGGACTGCTACCCTTGCCCAAAAACTTGAAAAAAATAGCCACTCACTAGCAAGAAAAAATCAAAGTTTCATAGTACTCCCTGACGTATCTAAAGCATTCGATAAGGTTTTTGGGATGAAGGCCTGAAGTACAAAATTTTAAACAATAAATAGCCTGACATTATTTCGAGGGCTATTTTGGGACATTTCCCCTTTATAGAAAAAACAGGGAAAAAATCACAATGAATTGGTAAAACCCAAGGGGCCAAAATTTTGAAATAAGGGGGGCGGGGTTCCGCAAAGGGAAATGCGCTCTCCCCCCAAAAAACTCTACAAATATACACCTCAGATATCCCCACATCTTCATTTGCCTTAACATCAGGGATGCCCAGATTTTAAAAACAAAACATCACCCCTCAAAGGGAATTTGAAAAGAATGATTTGGGGGAAAGGGAAAATAGAAACAGAAATAAAAAACACTAAACAAATTTGAGAAAAAATGGAAAAATTTAAAAAACACCACTAAATTTAAGATAATTCCTTTAAAAAGTAGGAAAACACATCCGGTTTTCAAAGCGGAAACATCATTCCCTACTATAGGCAGGGAGAGGGTTTAGGATAAAAACTTTAAAAACAAGAGGGGGAATTTTTTCCCCACGTAAAAAACACCCCCAAAAAAGCAAACCCCAAACCCTTGAACAGATCCCAAAAAATTTTAAAAGCCCTTTCCCAAAAAATATAAAAGAATCTAGTTTTAAAGGGCCTTTAAAAATACCAATACTGAATGGGCCCCCCCCTTTCCCACTGTTCAAAATTTTCAAGGAAAGAACTTGCTCAAAATTCCAAAAAAATTCAAAAAAAAGGGTCTTCCCCTTTGCCCAGAAGAAAAATACCCATACAATTTAAAAAATTTAACAAAAGCCCTAAATTTTTTTAAAATTAAAAAACCCAAAAAATTCAGACTTTTTTGGAAAAAAGGAAAAAAGAACAAGAGGGCAGATTAACGAACATAAACAAAGATAAGCCCCTACCTAAAATAAAAGAAAAGAGACAAAAGAGCATGGTGGTTTTTAAAACCTTCCAAAAAGCCCAAATATAGGAGAAAAAGTTTTCCCCCTCCTTCACTGGGGAAATTAATTACTGAAAAAAAAAGAAAAAAAACTTAAAACATTATTGTTCTTTATGTATAATGTTTGTATGAATGGGTAGATGCATATTTAAAGTATAAAAAATATACTTATATTAAATGTATAAAAAATGTAATATTTTATAAATAATTTAAAAATAATAATAATAATAAAAAGTTTTTAATGTGGGTAGTGAAATTTTTTTATTTGGGAAAATGGGGGTTTGGGAATTTATAAATTTATTTTTAAACAAATTTCAAAATTAAAAACGTTTCTTTTCCAAAAAAAAAAAAAAAAAAAAAAAATATATATATATATTCAAGCCTTCCAAATAAAAACAACAAAACCAAAAGTGATAAAAAGGCGTGGCAATCACTATAATCTAATATAAAGCAAGGTGGATCGCCCAAATCTATTTGCTCATGTAATGCATTTCATTTTCTCTTGCTTTTAAAGTTTTTTCAAACCCAAATTTTTCTTTTTCCCCCCCCCCTCCTGGGCTATCCCCCCACAAACCAAACCAAACCCCTGACTTTATTCCCCCCCCTTGACGTCCCGGAACCTGTACGCGCGGACCCCCATTTTAATGCCGTACTAAAAAAGCACCTTTTCCCCCTTACCGAGGGAACCCAAAAACCGTCAGGGTAGATGGTGTCGGCATGGGGTCGCCTTTAAGGGGGATTGCTTTAAACTTCTTTTTGGGCTTTCCCCTAAAGAAGTATTTAAAAAAATAAACAAGTCCCAAAAATATATTGCCGCTAATCGATGATAAATTTATCAAAACGAAGAGTCACTAGAAAACCCCAAAAAGGGTGAAGCTCTGCCTACAAGATACTTCAGGCCTTTAAACCCTTTACCATAGAAAGCAGCTCAGGCAAAATAAAATGCCGTTCCTGAAAAGACTCGTAACGCAATTTAAAAAGAAAATTTTAACACACTTTTCTACGTGAAGCCAACGAACCCCCCGGGCCCCTGCCTCAAAAGGGGAAATCAAAACCCCCAGCGATTAAGGGCTCGACCATCGGCGGGTTTTTTTAAAAAAAGCTCTCACCCCACGTAGCGTGGCAAAATGGGCAAAAGAATTCGAGCGATCTAATCCAAATCCCCTCAACCAAAAGGCTTTAGTGAAAAGGGCATCAACCGGGGCAGACCAAGAAAATGAGGAGGCCCGGTACAAACCCCAACGCCCAAAAAAAAAGAACCAGGGCTTAAAAAAAATTTTTTACCGGTCCCTTTTTTCTCCACCGCCCCCCCCAGGAAAAAAAAAAATAATATCACAAATCGTCAAAAAAGTAATGTGAAAAAAACAGACCCAGAGAGAAAAATAAAACTACAAAAATATTACAAGGGAAAAAGAAAAAACCCGCAACCTCCCCCCCCCGTTTAGTATCCGGCCGCAAAGGGCCAATTTTTAAGGGGGATTGGGGGAAAAGCCGGATAAAAGCACCCAAAATTTTTTTCAGGGATTCTACAAAGGGGCCCAGCTATGATTTTGAGAGGGGGGAAAAAACGATCCAATTACTCAGAAGCCCTATAAACCATTTTTGTGATAACGGCTTTTTTTCCTTGAAATCTTGATAAAATAAAATTTTCCCCTTTTAAAATGGCAAAAAAATTTTCCCGTATATGAAATACTCCCTATTTTGTTTTTTTTTTTTCATCCTTCTTATACTTCAAGATCACACTTTTTAAATTTTTTTACCAGGCAACCTTTTCTATTACAATGGAATTTAGGTTTACATGTATACCTAAATTACTTACTACATGTACTTATTTAGGATGCAAAAAATGTCTGCTAATGTTTTTTTTGGTGTTGCGATTTTGAAGAGCCCCAGTCCTCTCGTGATGGTTTTGGTCCGTGTGCAGTCTCCAGAAAAAACCTCGGGGCCATTTCGTTTCCCTTAAATGCACATGGAGCGGAAAAGTCGGCGCCGCTGTCTAGGATTTTTCCCTGGAAAAGTGACTCATTCAAGAACTCAACCTCTGCCAGTGCCTCTTGCTTTTGGGTTGCTGCCACAGACGGGGATTTGATCGGAATCATGCACAGTGGCACAAATCATGTCACGCCCAAATTCAACCACAGAAACTGGCAAGGGCAGAAGCGAGGGGAATAGCCTCCTGCTCCGAAGACCGATGCCGTCGCCACCAATGTTTCGCAAGCCCACTGCATATTTTCCACCAAAAGAAGATGGACTCCTGCATGAGTTAAAAACCCCTAGGGGCAGATGACAATGTTAGGTCAATGGCCCGAGCTTTGGATTCAGATTTGTTTGACCAGGATTGAAGGTGTCGGTGACCTCTTGCCTGAGGCCCAAGTACCATTTTGTTTTGTTGGGGTTGGACTGCGGAAATCGTCACCGGTCCCTGATCAGGAACGGGAAAACCTACAGGATGCCAGAAAACCGACAGAAAGCCCGAGCAAGAGCATTGCTGAGCTGGTCCTTACTAGGAATAAATGGAAGAAGCCTTCTCTTCAAGTTTCTTCCCTACGGCTCTCACGAAAGTCGCCCTTGCGCTTTGGCTCGGAGTGAAGTCAAAAAAATTCGTTTTTAAAGAGAAATCCAAAGCACTTTCCATATTCACAAGAAAAAGGATGGAAAAAATTGCTCTTTCTTTTGAAAAAGGCATGCAACAAATCTAAAACAGGCCATGGAGACTGACTATAAAGGAGATGCCTAATTTTGGAAAAAGCTCGGAATTGTGCAAAGGCCCTTTTTTTCTTTTCCTGGGGTTTTTTAAACTTCAGTGGCTCCTTTCCCCCCTGACTGCCAGAATAACTCTTTTCCGCCAACCTCAAGAGTATGGGACCATGCTGATAAAGGACTGCTTGAAAGATCGGACCACAGATTCCCAGGCCTGTCTCACTGCCTCACGATCTACCCCTTAAACCCAAAAAAGAACCCAGAAGAGACAAAAAATACCAAGCATCGATCACACATTCTTTTGGAAAATTGAGCCCCCCTCCCTCTACTTGGGCCCTTTAACCTCCACACGCAACTAGTCAAAAAAACTTGTTACCCAATGCATATTTTGGGCCTGAGTGTCATTTGACCGGGTCTCCCCTAGAAACCCTGGCACTGCTTTTGTGAACATGAAGAAAAGGGATTGTGTGCCCGTCCATTGCCTTTCACTCTTCACTGTAGGGCCCTTGAAAATATTGCCACACCCCTCAGCAAAACAGCCACAGGACATTCCAGGGGACGGTATCACCTTTTCCCAGTTTCCACCAGTTCAAACAGGGGCCAAATCCCAAGTGAGATGCCTAGTTTTTTTAAAAAAACACCCCCGGGACCATAGACTGCCTGAAAACTTCACCACTGTTCCGCTGTGGCACTTGGGGAAGGAAACGGGGCTGTCCGGGACTTCGTATACATCCGACCCATCAGTGGACACCTTGACAAGGCCCGCGAAAAAGAAAAAAGGGGCTAAAAACATCCCCATTTTGCTCCGGGGAAAAGGAAGAGTTGGTTCCAGGGGAATGCTGTTGCCTGGTCTGCTTACCACCCTCCTGTAAAGAAGCCCCGTTGACTTGACCTGAAATCACCGCTCCTGCCGCTCTTCATGAAAGGCTGCCACTGCAGAAAGGGTCAAACGGGGAAATTGAATGTTCTGCGTAAAGCCTACAGTTTCTAAAATCCGGGGCAACTTCCTGTCATTCCCTTAGATGCTCCGCTGTATGCCTGGCCAAGTTCGTTCAGTGGCACTGGCCGCACACACGGCAAAGACCTCGTGGTATGTTTGGGGGTCTCCATGTTGAGATGGCTTTTTGGGGAAGACACTTGGGGGACTATTGGAGGCATCAGGCTGGAAAATTGCTTTAACCCAAAGCGGCATTGCTCGTCTGGCACTCGAACTTTTTCCTGAGGGCCTCACCCCACGAAGACCAACACCCCACCAAGTCAGTGCTCTCGCACTGGCCAAGATGCAGGGGGATCTCACCAAGAGGCTTTTTGGGGAAAACACCAAGCAATGATGAGGTTTTGAGGCAGGGGAGACGGGACGGGTGCCAGGAGCCCAACATTCCATTACTGGGATCCCATCCTGCGGCGGGAAATTCTTGGCCTGATCTTTGTACGTGCACACAGAGAAAAAGATTTCCCTTATACTTTGAGACCTGAAAGCTCTTGTGCCATGGTTCTTCGCCTGGACCACCAAACTATGCCAGGGGCTCCCGGTGCTATCAGGGACTGGAGAGTCTCCCCCCACAGTTCAACACCAATTCGAAGTCACGGCAACTGGGTCGTTTCGAAAACAGCCAAGAGGTTCCCACAAAACCCTTGCCCAAAGCCCAGAAAAAACAACGAGCTTGTGAAAGGTGAAGGAGGAGCAGGGGGCCTTACCGAAAACCCATTGCCTTCAGAGGTGGATGGTTCGGGACCGGGAGCAGCGCGACTCCTGCAGAGTTCGGGGGCAGATCCGACCCCCAAAAGATGACGCATACCATCCCGGGGGGGTCTACTACCCAAAAATACCAAAGAAAATGTACCTTTTCCAGTCTCATGGATGGGGAAAAACCCCTTCAAGGATACACCCCCCGAACTCCTGGGACTTTACACACGGAATGTCTCGACCATCCTGTTTTTTCACACAGTCCGCCAGTAGAGCCTGTTTGGGAAAAAGCATTTTGAAATACAAGAAATCAGTGTTTACAGATGCACCCTCCATCCATGACCCAAATTTAAAAAAAACAATTGCCCCTGTTTCAGATGCCAAAACCAAAAAACGAAGATAACGTCGACAAGTGTCTATGCTGAGGGTGACGTGGCCCTCTTTTCCCGTCCTAATAGCAACCAGCACCGTGATGGGGGCCCGGACACCTTCTTTAGCTGGAATCCCCATACCCCCTTCTTTGGCTGAAAAGGGGAACGCGACAAGGGGAAAAAGTCCATCTCACCAACATTCTGGGCCCCGAAGAGCAAAAAGAAACCCCCGGCTCATTTGATGTTAGGTGCTCGATGTGCGCTGTTTCACCCCCCCCAGTGACTGGCATCACTAATTTGACGATTTGAAGTGGAGTGTTTTTTCCCCCCATCATGAGCAACTGGGAAAACCTCTATGAATAAATGTGGTATGGACGGTACCTGGGCAAAAGTATCAAGAATCAAACCAGAGGAAACGGGGGAAAAGGGGTAGAAGGAGTGGAGGCCAACCAAGGGGCCCGGGAAATTTCCCCCTTTCCTGCGTGACCCCAAAACAAGGGAGAACTCTTCCCGTTCCATCAAGAAGATTGTATCCCTACCTTCCCCCGACGGAAAACAGGGCTTTTCACATCTGGAGCCTCTGTACCCCGCGGCACTGACCACTCGAGCCGCCAGTGACCACGAAGAGGCAGACCAAATTGTGGTTTCCTCACAAGATGCCCTAAGAGTGGATCACCCATGCTTGGTAGCACCGTGGATACTGAGTTCTTGTCATCCTCATCGGGAAATATCCTTTCTAGCCACAAGTTCCATCGCTGCATCTGGGTCGCCTTCGGGAGTGGCAAGAAATTCCTTTTCCTACCATCAAAGCCATCGTAGTACTCTGGCAAAGAGATCCCCAGCGCTACCAGTTTTTCCACAGCTTCACAGGGGGTTACACTTTTTTTCTTTTCTTTTGGAAAGGGGGAAAAAATCGGTTTGGGAAACTGGGGTGCCTATACCCAAATCACGATGCCCTTTAACTTCTCGAGAACATCCACATGCACAAATACCGTGGGTTGCCCGGGTTCCAGATGGGTGGAAAGTTTCCATCGTTATATATACAAAACCCCCTCTGGGGTCGGTGAATGAAGCAAAAAAGGACTGTTCTGCCCGAAAAAAAAGAACGATGGGGAACATTCCCCCCAAAATCACAGGCCCCGCGCAGCAACCAAGCTGCGTGTACCAGGGGGCATCTGGACAAACCTGTCACCAGGCCCAACAACAGACACCAAATGCTGAAACTGCGGGTTGGACATGGATGCAGAAAAAAAGTCCTGGGTTTTTCCCGTCTGGAGCTCGCGCCTGCGCACAAAGCTGTAAGTGAACTTGTGAAGTGTGCCCGCAAAATGCTCAGGGTTTGGCGGGAGATGTTCATCAAAAAGCCGCTGGAAATGCACCCAACTGTGCAGCTGCAAATGTGAGAAGTAGACCATAAATTACAATTTTAAACATACCTGCATTGTGATCGGTGCTTAACAAAAACGGCATTCCGCAGCTGTCGGAAGAACATGATTGTTGTATAATGACTTAATATACTTATTTTTCATAATGCACCGTATTTTAAATTTAAACCCCTTCATTTTTGAATTGCAAGGGTATGTTTTAATTCGTGTTCTGCTAATAAACTACATGGCATTTCGCGATGTCCGCGGGGATTTAAAGTCGAATAAATATTGAATTTATGTTTTTTTGACAGTCATATTGGAATATTTTGTTCGGAGTTATTAATATAATAATAAGATAACTTGCTCCAAAAAAATTATCCCTTTTGACTATTCTTTTAAAAAACCCATTTTCCCTAAATTTCCACATGCGGGAAAAGTCAAAATAAAAAAGAAGCGTTCCCCATAGCCATTGAGTGAGGGATCTTTGCTCCCCTTCAAAATCATAGCTAGGGGCCTGAAGTGCCTGAAAAAAATTTTGGGTTTCTTTTATCCGGCATGTCCCCATCATTTCACTAACTGCCCGGGCTATGCCCAAGCCAACGAAAAAACAAACCCCGAAGTTCCCTTTTTATATGGATCCGTGCAAACGACGAAACGTAAAATTCTCCCCCCTCCTACATCGGCATGCGACAAAGAAGCTGTCCCCGGACTCTTACCTGCCAATTAAAATCCCGGGCCCCAAAAAGTCACCCACTAGCACGCCGGCATCACAACACAATTTTTTTGGGGGGAAGAAAAAACAAAATGGTCGAATAAGCCGATGTACGGCGACTTCCAATTTTAGAAACACTACTAAAAGATTCAATCCCAAAATTAAAGTACACGCCTACGACCCCCAAGCTCTCCCAAGCATGAAAGAAAAAATGGTATGACACCCCCCCCAAGCGCAAAGCAAGGAGGACGAATCCCCATCACGTCGCCCCTCACACGCTGGGCCCCGACTTCTTATGTTAATATTATATATATTATATATATATTATATAATATATATATATATAATTTTATATATATTATATATATATATATAATATATACAATATTTTTCGTTGGGAGCCTAAGTACGCCCTGACTGCCCTAAAACTGCTCACCTCTACATCTGAGGAGAAAAATTTTCTCTCACCGCTGCTGAAAAAGGTTCATGACCCGAAATCGCGAAACACAAAAGGCCACTATGGGGGTCATAAATTGTTCACTAAAAAAAATAAACCTCTAAGACAAAATAAAAATGTTTTTAAAAGATAAAAAACGTTGAACTAGCTCTCACTTTTAAAAGTTTCTGTCTCTAGAAAAAAGTCTGCCCTTATATACTTTTAATATATTATATTATATATATTACATATTTTAATATAAATATATATATAAATTATATATAATATATATTTAATAAATTTTATATATGAATTTAAAATATATAATATTTATATAGTATTAAAATATATTATATTATATATATATATATATATATTAATATATAAATATATATATATAATATATATATATATTTTTATATATATATATATATATTTTTTATTATTTATTTATATATATATATTTATTATATTATAATATATATATATTTTATTATTATATATATATATAATTATATATATATATATTTATAATATATATTTAAAAAATTATATATATTATAATATATATATATTTTATATTATATATATAATATATATATATATTATAAAATATAATTATATATATATAAGTCGTGTATTTTGATGAGTTTTTTGGGCTGAGTTTAAAATTGGGGAAAAAA
>JACEEZ010000807.1:0-17826 GCA_016584305.1 Chionoecetes opilio | reverse complement strand
CCCCCTTTACCTCTTTCCTGTTCCTCTTTTTTCCTGTCCTTAGGGATCCTTCCCCGTAATCAATTTTCTCTCCTTTTCCCTTCCTCCCCTTCCCCATGTCTTCCACCGTTCCCCCCCCCCCCCTCCTGCCTCTTCCCTTCTTTCCTGTCCCCATCTCCCTTCTCTCTAAAGTCTATAATAAAAATAATAATACACGACCCTACCATAACTACGTCACGGTTTGCTTACATTGGTGCATTGTGGGGATAAGGCGGGGTCGCCGCGGGTGGACTTACGAAGGGAAAACTACGGCGATGGAAGAATTTCGAGTTATTTTGCGCGAAATTGAATATTCCAGGTGCTATATTACTGTGCTCTGCTCTCGCTGAGAACACTATAGAGAAGACCTGAGGTAATGCTGATTTTGCAGAGGTTTTTAAACCAAGAAACCAGAGTCATAACAGAGCCTCGTCAAAAGGTAAGCAACTGGTAGGTACGTAATGTGCCCTAGTAGGGCAGCTTAGCACCGAATTTCAAATGGAGGGGGACATGCCGGAAAAAAGCAACCAAAATTTTATCAGGCAAACTTCAGGGTCCCCGCTATGATTCTATAACCGGCGCCAAGCGGTAGGACACTCTATTTGAAATTTTTCAATTATTTGTGAGAAAAAAAAATGAAATTTGGGATTTTTTTTTTTTTTTTTTTTTTTTTTTTTTTTTTTTTTAAAGTTTTTGGGAAGAAAAAAGTTTTTTTATTGCAGAAATGAAAAAATATAGTCTTTTCTGATCATTTTGGTGTATTTTTTTTTAAAATCGAACATCAAAAAGTATTTTAAAAACAATATTTGAAAATTAGGTGTCTCGGGTGCATTTCCTAAATTTCTTTAAACGTTCTAATTAACGTAGGTCACCCGGGTATTCAAAACACAATTTTCGTTATCATTTTTATTTCGTAATCGCGTGGTCGAGTAGCGGTTAACATAGTAAATCGCGTAGTCTAATTAATTCGGAGCCTGCCCTTAACACATACGAAAATCAAGAAAAATGGATATCTTTCAGACCGTGCGTATATTCACCCAACATGGTGCAAAATTATTCTCGGCTAAGCTATTCACATTGGCAGCTGCATAGTTCGGTGCACTTCCACTGCGCCTTCTTGCATGAGCATCGTCCTCCGCACGTGGCGCTTTTGCAGCCACACTTGACCAGTTCGCTGCAGGCCTGAGATGCTACAGGCAGGTTGGACCACACGGGACGCCAGGTCTTCGTTGCACCTCTAGAGTCCATCCAAACCCCTCTGGGGTTGGAGGCTTCTGCTCACATTGATCACTGGTTGCCCAGATTCCAGCTTGGTAGACTGCGCGCAGTGGTGCTGCAGAAGGGCTTCTTGCTTTGGGGGGAATTTTTTTCCATTGGCCTGTTTTTTCTGTGAGAAGATTTTCCCTACGTGCCTCGTTCACAGAGTCCAAGTTGCTCTCTTATTGTAGATGATCACGGTGAAGCGCTCGGGGCAACTGGAATTGCTTGCAGTTCACTGTCACAGTCAGTAAGGGTGATTCATGAAGTTGTTGAAGGCCTCCGTCACCTCCACGTAGGCATTCCAGCCCCCCATGCTGTTTCTTCCCTTTGCCGAAGAAAGCGGAAGTTGTGTCGCAGCCCGTGAAACTGTGGAACATAGGCATGCCGTTGACCTATCTTTTCCCAGAGCAGGGGCATATGGCTTTTGATATCCAGGTACATGAAGTTCTTTTCCAGTTCCAAATGCTACCCAGATGGCTGCCATCTGATGCTGGCTGGTCAGGGAATGGTACTTTCCTATCAGTATGGCAACGACGTCTGTGTCGACAGTGCGTACCAAACATTTGGGGTGCATCCCTTGTCCAGCGAAATCTTTCAGGTGAAAAACAACCCTTTTTATCGGCCTCTTCGTGGTCACATCGTGGCATGGAGTGGTCTGAAACCTCTGCTGTTTACATTTGTGCCTGATGTTATGAAGACCCCCTTTCCGTCTGGCCAGTCACTGGAGCCGACTTTGTCTGAAAGGAACTGGAAAAGCTCCTCCTTGTTTGGTGGGATCCCGGAGGAAGTCGGGCCAGTTGCTGGGCCCCTTTCGTTGGACCACCGACCTTTCTTCGTACACCTTTCCCCCTTTTCTCTCTAGTTGACTCCTTGATACTGCTGGCAATGTAGCTGTCCCAGACCACATCGCTTTTCTGCGGGATTCAAGAAGCTTCAGGATGTGGGATGAAGACCTCATTAGCGTAGTCATTGAATGTGGTAACATTAGTAAGAGGAAGCAGATACACCAACGCAGCACCGTCGAGTATTCTTGCATCCAGAAACGGCGGGGGTTCCTTCTGAGAGTTTTGGTTTCTTCCACAAGGATACCAATGAGGTCTGACTTCTTTCCTTGGCGCAGTGTTCCTCTTTCAGATAGAGAAGGGGGGTGCGGATGATTTTCATGTTGGAAGAAGGTTCCCATATCTGTACCCCTGTTCTGAGCAACTATGTACAGACGAGAGAAGAGGGACACATCATCTTTTTAACAGGGAAACACCCTCTGACTGCTTCCTCTTCCCTTGGATGATGACTGAAGAGAGGCAATGAGTTCCTCTTCACAGGCTCATGGATGGACTGCCTTCGTTCAGTGATGATAGCCCCGGGTTGTAGCTGTCGTACTGAGCCTGTCCCACTTCTTCTATGGTTTGCACAGTGTTGGCCGCAGATTCTCCAATCACACGCCGCGAGTCGAGTGTGTCCCTTGGGCTCTCTGCGCACGCTTCTTGGTCTTCTTGCAGTTGTAAAGGATGACCTGTGAAACTGTGAGACAGGCTTGTGAATCCACTGTGTCCTGGTCTTTCAGATCAGCCCCTTTCATCAGCATGGTTATCAGGATTTGAGTTGGGTCGGGACAGTCTTTTTGCTGGCAGTCACTGGGAAGGCACCATCAAAGTTGAACCCGCTTGAGCTGAAGATTTCATTTTTGTACAATCCTGCAGCTTTCGCCAAAATCAGAGCATCTCCCTCAAGTCCAGTTTGAAAAGCTTGCTTCAGCATTCCCCGCATTCCTTGTTCAAAAAACGAGTATCACTTCTTTCCCGGCACTTTGCTCTTGGCCGTGGGGGAAGTGATTCAAACTTGCTCCTTGAAACGGCCCTTGTTGATTTCACTAGTAATACCAAAAGTCTGCGAGGCCCTGTCACGTAGAGATGCCCCAATGAGGCCAACTTGAAAACAAAATTTTACCTTCTTCTATCTCGTTTTCAATGTTTGTGAGGAGTTCTCTGCGAAAGCTCTTGCTTTGAAAATTCTTCACATTCGCAGGTTGATCCTTTGGGAAATTTCTCTTTGCCTCACTAGAGACCGATGGCGATTCCGAAAACCAACGAGGCAAGGGCCCGATGATACTTTGCTTCCAGTGCAATAAGGTCACCGGCTCCTTCAATCCTGTCCATTAACTCTGTCTTTTTGCAGATCGCTGGGCCCTAAAACCTGACGTTATCATCTGCCCTAGAGTTCTAAATTCATGCATGAGTCCGTCTTGCTTAGTGCCAAAATATGCAGATGGTCATTTCGAACGATGGCGAGGCCGCCGGCGCCTGCCTTCAGTAGTGCCACTTTCAGGGGTAAACATCTCTATCCCTCTTTCTTGCTCTTTCCACTCTGTTTTAATTGAATGTGAATGGGCAGGTTTGTGCCACTGTGCACGATTCCTGATGAGGGCATCCACAGTGATATCACTGCCGAAATGCAGCGGCTCCGGCAACGAGTTCAGTTCTCTGAAGTGAGGGCCCCATTTTTTAGGAATGAAAGCATAGGCCGCCGGTGCTGATGTGTCTGCCCACGTGCATTCAAGGGGCAGCGCAGGGATTCAGGTGTAGTTTGTTGGCAAATTATGCACTGTGTCCATTCCATCTTCATGAAGTCTTGCTCTTCAAACCTGCAACACAAAAGGGAAAAAAATATAAGGCAAATTGCAACATATAGCAGATATATTACAACATATAGCAGATTTAATATAATATGCTCTAATTAAATAAAAAATTTTAAATGTCCATTGTGCATTGCATCTTGCTGTTCGGATCGTTTTTGGGGCCGGTTTTTAGAATTGAAGCTTAGATGCTGAGGGAAAAGCACCCGAGACACCTAATTTCAAATATTGTTTTAAAATACTTCTAGATGTTCGATTTTAAAACAATTACACCAAAATGATCGGAAAAGACTATATTTCTCATTTCTGTATAAAAAAACATTTTTTCCCAAAAACTAAAAAAAAAAAATTCCCAAAATGTTCAAAAAAAAATTTCACATATAATGAAAATTTCAAATAAGAGTGGTCCTACCGCTTGGGCCGGTTATAGAATCATAGCTGGGACCCTGAAGATTGCGTGATTAAAATTTTGGTGCTTTTATCCGGCATGTCCCCATCCACTACCTAAGCTGCCCCACTATCCCTACCACTTGCTTACTTCTTAATGAGACTCTGCTGTGATGTTTTCCTGGTTTAGGGGCCTTTGCACATCAACCATCACCTCAGGTCTTCTCTATGTTGTCAGCGAGCACGGAATATAGCCCCTGGAATATCAATTTCGCCCAAAACAACTAAAAATTTTTTCATCGCCCGTAGTCTTCTCTTTGTAGGTTGTACATATTCATGGTTATGATAGTATTAAAATACCTTATTAATTGAGTTCCTTTTGTTGTCTATATAAATCTTAGATATCGATTAATTAGATATATGACATAAGTTGTCAAATATAGCAAAAAGAAATTTGTAAAAAAACATTTTCTCACTTTTTTGTCTTCAACTCGCTGCAATTTCCCGACCATTTCTCCCATTTAATGTTTGATCACAATACTCGTAATCAGTTGACTTTTTTGGGTTTCTGATGGTATATGGAAACATAGCAATGAAAAAATTTTCTAGATAGTGAAAACTGCCGATAACTTGAAGCATGTGTTTGGCGCTGACCCGTGAGGGGACGGACAATGCCCGCCCAATATTAAACCTGCTGAATGTTGGCGGGCAGCGCCGACGGTTAAATTTTGCTCGTCGGCATCGTGTCCACACTGCCACTTTTTAGTGACGAACACTGTTCGACGGCAAGCGCCGACGGTGGTGAGTGGTAGTGTGGACGGGGCTTAACAAACACATACGGAAGGAATGGAGACCTGAAGTTTTGTGAAAGGAAAAGTAAAGTAATGGAGTTTAACAGTGAAGATAGGAGTCCAGTGGGTGCTTCAGAATAATGTCCTAGAAGTAGTAGAAAAGTATACCTAGGAAAGGAAGTAAACAAGAAGGGATAGGCGGTGAAAAACAGAGGAAACTTAATGAAGGCAAGGCAAGGAGGATGACAGGCATGATTATAAAATGTGGTAACAGAGTCATTAATAAATATGAGGTAGGGGAGGAGTTTATAGAAGGGGGTGGCTGTACCCAGTGTACCCCATTGCCTGTATGGGTCAGAAGTGACTCAGTACAGGGAAGGAGACATCATGCACTTGGAAAAGACTCAGAACATAGTAGGCCCGATGGGGACTAGGAGCTTTAGGAGCACTGCCATAAGGCCAGGGATGGAGCACCTTCAGGGAAAGGATAATTAAAGGAAAACTGGTGTTCCACAAGAAAAAATTTAAAGACTTAGTGATGATAGATGGGCAAGAAAATATCTCAGGAAATAGATCAAGTTCCACCTGGTAGAAGGAACTAGAGAGATGGAAAAGGAGAGAATGGAAAAAGGATGGAGATAATAGATATCAAAAAGAAAATTGAGAATAATGGGCTGGTTAAAATGGCAGGAAGGAGTGGCCAGGAAATCAACGTTGCAGTGGTACAGGTGGAAACAGAAACCAGAGGGGTGACCTGGCATGTAGGAGACTGGGGTAGTAAGTTACTCTATAAAGCAAGAACAGGCACCTTGGAAGTCAACGGAAGGAACAGGGAACTGGGGAAACCAGAATTGTAGCTGCAGGGTAGGAGAGAAAGAAACTGTAGAACATGTCATTGTGGAATGCAAAAAAGTATAGGAGTCAGAGGGAAAAGCTTATAGCATCAATAGTAATAGTCCTAGGCAGAGAGAGTGGGACAGGCGACTAGAGCAGAAAGACGGGCCCTGTGTAACGGTGTTATGGCCCCCATCCACGGTACGATTGGTCGTACGATCTGATGCGGCAGGGCCTGATCCGATGGATTTCCTACCACCCACTAACGAAACCCCACCGCACCTCAAGACTAGTTTAGTTGGTGATAAAAAACGGCGGAGGATGGTTTTCATGATGGCTCTCTGCAACGAGAAATTACGTTTGATGGGTACTGATACCACAGCCCAAGGAGCGTAAACATCATCCGCACTCGCACCAGATATCATAGAGGCAGTTATTTTTTTTATTTCTTTCCGGAACACAAATTAAATTTTGATTCTTTATATTATTATTTATTTTTACTGTTTCAACATTAGCCTCACTGTCGCTCCCTGTCACGCTCACTGAGTTTATCTACCAAAACTTCATAAGGCCTCTTCCCTTGCGACATTCAAGAATCAGTTCACGGAACCCAAAAAGTTCCAGGCGTTCCCTTTGCGCACGAAAACCTGGGTCCGAGGCAAAGCGCGTAGTGACTCAGCAAAACCCCTGAACTTTCTCTACTCACATTGAGAGGTGGGGAGCTTGGGTAGAGTTTTCAGTTCATAACAAACAATGGGTCGCCCTTGGGCCCTATTTCTCTTATCGTGAAGGAGGGTTGCCGCATGCACGAGTCGGAGAGGATGTCAGGACGGCATAAAAGAGGCATACATGCCTGGTGGAGGCCAAAGGGGCTCCCGCGATCTTAAACTTGATATGATCCCTTCAATAGCAGCTAGCTGGGTTTATTCTCGTTATCCTCTCTCTCTCGTTATCTCTCTCTTTTCGTTATCTCTCTCGTTATCTCTCTCGCTACCTCTCTCTCTCTCTCTCTCTTTTCTCTTCTCTCTCTTCTCTCTCTCATTCTCTCTCTCTCTTCTTCTCTTGTTTATTTTCTCGTTATCTCTCTCTCGTTATCTCTCTTTCGTTATCTCTCGTTATCTCTCTCTCTCGTATCTCTCTTTTTATCTTCTCTCTCTCCTCTCTCCTCTCTCTCTTCTTTCCTCTCCTCTCTCTCTCTCTCTCTCTCTCTCTCTCTCTCTCTCTCTCGTTATTCTCTTCGTATCCTCTCTCTCTCTTGTTATCTCTCTCTCTCTCTCTCTTCTCTCTCTCTCTCCTCTCCTCTCTCTCTCTCTCTCTCTCTCTCTCTCTCTCTCTCTCTCTCTCCTCTCTCGTTATCTCTCTCTCTCTCTCTCTCTCTCTCTCTCTCTCTCTCTCTCTCTCTCTCTCTTCTCTCTCTCTCTCTCTCTCTTCTCCCCTCTCTCTCTTCTCTCTCTCTCTCTCTCTCTCTCTCCTCTCCTCTTTTTAAATTGCCTCGCCAGCTGAGCATGTTTTTAAAACAAAAAAACGGGGTTTTTGCGTTCCTTTTGTGACACGCGAACCCGACCCTGAACCCAGAACCCAACCCTGAACTGAAAGAACGGTTCATGCAGCTTGGGCACAAATGGAAGAAGGCCTTAAGCTGCATTTATATTATATTTATCTATTTACTCTGCTTTTTATTTCCCACAAACATTCATAGTTTCTATATAATTGCATGAATTATGTCCAAAAGTGCTTGTTTTCAAAGAAACAATTCATTTTGGTAACCCTCTCGCGACACTGTCAGTGGCGAAACTGACGGCTTTGAAGTATGAAAAGCCTATTTTTGGGTCCCTGACAGAGCTAGTGCATAAGCTATTAGGATAGGAAAGATCGCCACCGGGGCCCAAACCCTGGGTATATAGGCAACCAATACCCACATTGTTAGGTAACCAGGCTACACTCAGATCTGAAAGAAAAAAAACACACGTCTGGCAACGCCGTCCCAAAACCCTGCTGAGGCCCGGTGGTCCGCCAGCAGCCTGGAGCTATCATACCATCCCAATAATCATCCCCGGGAGAGGGGCTGAAAACTTGGTGGGGAAGGAAGGGTGGGAGGCCGAAGGCCGTGCACTAGCTCTGTCAGGGACCCAAAAATAGGCTTTTCATACTTCAAAAGCGTCATTTTAGGTCCCCTTAGAGCTAGTGCACTAAGCTATCTGCCACTTGGAGACGGGCAAGAAGCCCCCGACCCCCGCGGGGAGGCAAAAGAGCAACTGCACAAGAACAAAACGATACCACTAGTATATTCACCCGAATCAAGCGGAGACGCCCATGGGAGGCCCGGCGTCCACCACCCAGCCCCTCCGGACGGAGGGAGCCCCCAGGGCAACACAGGGGAAGTCCACGACGGAGTGGGACAGGTAACGAACACGAAGCACGAGGCCGTACTCCACTGTCCCCCTTCCCGTACCCTCCCAAAGGAATGGGTGCGGAGGAAGGCCAGAGACGCAGCAACACCCCCGGACGTCATGGGCGCGAGGGGCGTGACCCGGTCCGCCGACTCGATGACGCCCCGGAGCCGTCCGGCAATCCCCCTGGTGGTGAGGGGACGACCAGTGACAGGATCGCGGAACAGGAACTGCAGGTCACACGCCCAGGGCTCGGAAGTATCCAGGAAACCCCCGGAGCGCCGAAACCGGCCACAAGGGGTGTGCGGCGTCCCCAGCAGACCAAGCCGGAACGATGCCCGGGTTGGAGACGGTGGTCCTGCCGCTCGTTCCTTACCCCAGCACCTTGGGCGAGAGGGAGAGGAAGACAGCGGAGCCGTCCCGCGAGAAGGTCGTCCACTGGGGAAACGGGTCAGCGCCCTCAGCTGAGAAGCCCGAAACCCCGTAGCCAGGGCCACCAGGAACAAGGCCTTCTGAAGGAGGCGAGGACCGGCAGCGTCTGACCCAAACTGGTCGCCCTGCAGGAACCGGAGAACCTTCTCCGGGACCAGAAGGGGCCAGGACGACGGGGAAGGGGGTTTTGGTGGAGAAAACCCCCTCTTCAACAGGGTCACAGAACGCCGGTCCAGGCCCAAACCCCAGCCGTATTGAGGGGGTCAGCCCAGGACCGCCAGGTGAGTGGAGAGAATAGCGGAGGCCCTCCCACGGTCGTGGGCCAGGAAGGAGAAAAAAATCCAGGAAAAACCGATTCGGAGACGTCGTGGAGGCCCTTGAGTTTGAGGAACGACTGAAAGGCCTTCCAGTGAGCTGATACTGTCTCGTAGAAGAGGGGCGAAGTGCCCCAAAACATGTCCTCCGCTACCACGTCCGAGACCGTCCGACGGAGAGAGGTACGGAGAAACTCCAGACGTGTAGCTTCAAGGTGGAAAGAAACCTGGCCGGGAGCTCCTCCAACAAAGCGAGGGCCCCTAGAGGAACAGGGGAGGGACACCAGGCCTTCAGTTCGGAGAACCACGGTTGCGCCGGCCAGAGAGGAGCCACCATGGTCACCTCCCCTGTAGGAACGCAGTTTGTTGCATACCTTCAGGAGGACACTGGTGCAGGGAGGCGGAAACAGGTAAACATGGCCCCAAACTGTTCCAGTCTTCCGTGAGGGCGTCCGGGCCTCCCGCAGCTGTCCGGTCCCCCCGTAAAAAAGGCCTGTAGTTGGGCAGAGGGGCGGGACGCGAAGAGGTCCAACTCCGGGGGTGCCCCACCGCCGACAGAGAGCCGCCAAAAACGCTCCGGGCGAAGCTGCCACTCCACCGACGAGCCCCGGAGCGAGAAGGGCGTCGGCCCACACATTCTCCACTCCCGGGAGGAACCTGGCAGACAGATGAGGTGGAAACGGGCCGCCAGGCCCAATATCTGCTCCGAAAGGGACAACAGAAGGGCGGATTTGGATGTCCCTTGGTGGGCGAGACATTGGACCGCGGACCATGTTGTCCATCTCGAAGCAGAGAGCCGTCCCCTCTGGGATCGGGTTCGATCGGAGGAAGAGAAGAGGAACCAGCAGCTCCTTGACGTTGATTTTGGAGTCTGCGCTCCACCCCGGACCACCCGCCGAAAACCCTGCCGGCCGTCGGAGGATTGGTAGCCCCACCCGACGTCCGACGCATCCGACATCACGAAGACCGTAGGGGGCGGAGGCAGCCACCCCGGGCCACGCGGAGAAACCGCCCCTCTACCAACCACTCGTCCCGTAGTGTGAGGGCCAGGGGAGGGACGGGCCGGAGCAAGTCGCGGGTCGCACCCGGAACGGCTGTGTTCACCACCCGGGCAAGGCGACGGAGACGAAGGCGGCCTAGGGGAGTGACCTCTGCGGCGAAGTTGAGCGAGCCGAGAAGGGACTCCCATGCCTCCTTTACAAAAAACGGGACACCGAGGCCCGGAAGAGGCGTTGATGAAGCTTGGCCGCATTTACCCCGAGATGCGGACCGCAGCCGAACGGGAGTCCCATTGCATGCCCAGCCAAGTAATGCGGGAGAGGGGGTAAGGACGGACTTTCCCTTGTTTGACTAGGACCCCATCTCCCCCGCCACCGCCAAAGCTCGGTCCAGCATGCGAACCGCTTTCCTCCTGAGAAAGGGGCGGACACCGCCAATCGTCCAAATACATGAGGCAATTCACCCTGCAGACACCATCAGCTGAGCCACCACCTTGGTGAGCCGCGTTAAAAACCCTCGGAGCGATGGAGAGGCCGAAGGGTAGTCTGGTGAACTGCCACGGGTCCGATCCCCCCTGGAAAGGGCCCGGAAGCGCCGGAACCGAGGATGAATGGGGACATGCCAGTAGGCGTCCTTGAGATCGAGGGACGCCATCCAGTCCCCCTTTCCTCAGCCGAAGGCGGACCTGGGCCAAGGTCAGCATACGGAACCGGTGGTTGCGCACAAAAACCGTTTAGGCGGCTGAGGTCCAAGATAAGCCTCCCCTTCGAAGAGTCCTTCTTGGGTACGATGAAAATGCGGGAAAGAAAGACCTTTCCCCGCGCCTTCTCCACTACCCTTGGACACTCCTTGAGGTCAGCATAGGCCTCGCCGGTAAGGCAGGGCACACCCCCCTCCGGGAGGATGAGCCGCAGCCATCCACAGCATACCGGGCAATCGGCGGGACGAAAGAGGTCCGACAGAAGGCACGGGGCGTGCGAGGAGCAGAGCTTTTGGCCTCGGGACCTAAAGGACACCGAGCAGCCCTGGGCCTCACAATTGATCCGCTGGAAAAGAGGGTAAAACAGTGAGAGGGAAAGGGACTAGACGCAACACGAAACGCCCCCAAACCCCCACCTGCATCGCCAGACGCACTGCCCCGACCCCCAGGAAAGTGGATGGGAGGGGGAGGGGGAGGAGGTCGACATGGCAGTCAGGGACCACTCAACTCCCCTTCCCGGCCCATGGGAGGGTCCGGGCGGGGGTGCGGGGTGGGTTGGGCACCAGGGAGAGCGACGTAACCATCCGCCCATCTCAGCTCACACGTGGCAGGCCAGGGGAACTACCAACACACCGTACCGGCCCCTGGGAGGGTCCGGGCGGGGGTGGGGCGTGGCTGGGTGAACGACGTAACCATCCACCCATCTCAGCTCACATTTGGCAGACCAGAAACCACCAACCCCCACACCAGCCCTTGGGAGGGTCCGGGCGGGGGTGGGGCGTGGCTGGGTGAACGACGTAACCACCCGCCAATCTCAGCTCACATGTGGCAGACCAGGAACCACCAACCCCCGCACCAGCCCTTGGGAGGGTCCGGGCGGGGGTGGGGCGTGGCTGGGTGAACGACGAAACCGTACAGGTGTCAGGCCAGGGACGCCCTGGCGGGGAAACAAGGCCCAGGGGAGAAAGGGTGAAAGCCGCGCCCCTGGGGCGTAAGCGTAACACCACAGACACAGACACCAGCCGAAAAAAAATAATTTTGAGACACAGCTGGGCCCAAACCAGGGATGAAGAAAAAACTACACTCATGCCCGTGAACCCTATAGAAGGATTACGAAGCATGAATGGGTAAAAACTTCACACACACCCACGTAAATACGAAAAAACAGCAGGTGCTCACCATACCAGCCTGAAGAGAAAACAATACGTGTTACAGGAGACGTCAGCAGGTGTTGAGTCGATGAAGGCAAAAAGAAGAAATGATAGCTCCAGGCCGGCTGGCGGACCACCGGCCTCAGCAGGGTTGGCACGGCGTTGCCAGACGTGTGTTTCTTTTTCTTTCAGATCTGAGTGTAGCCTGGTTACCTAACCAGATGTGGGCATTGGTTGCCTGTATACCCAGGGTTTGCCCTGGGTGGCGATCTTTCCTATCCTAATAGCTTAGTGCACTAGCTCTAAGGGGACCTAAAATGACGGTTGGCCTCACGATCAGCACACGCACGATGCGAACTGGTCTGAACCGGATGATCTGTCGGATCTAAAAACCAAACACTGCTTGGTCGCATTCGACCAGCTGTCAGTCGGTCGGACAGACCAAAATCACCCCACTCACGATCCAATCTGGTTGGATCCAACCAGATCTGTCCGATGGTCGTACGACCAGATCGCACGTGGATGGGGCCTTTAGGGCTGTATGGGGACAGAAAGGAAACTGAAAATATTGTAAACCTCACCAAGTGTCCTAACGCAGGGTTGGGAGATCAGAACACAAAATAGAAATGAATTAGGATGATAATCAAGGATTGAAAACTGATCAAAATGTCTTTCCCAGGTGAAATAAACAGGGGAAGAGTTAACAAGTTTTGTTAACGAAGGAGACGAAGTGGAAGAGGACCTATGAAGCGATACTAAGCGACCAAGGTCACAAGAAGAAGAAGAAGTCGGAGGCGGGTAAGGGTGACCTCCAGGACGCGGGACTTTTGATGTATCCACGGCTGGGGGAGAGTCACTGCGGTATACTCTAGATTCTAGAGAACACTGAGCTCGATCTGCCATCTGGTGGCCGTCTGGGAACTTCCCAGCAGCTCAGAATGTCGGGTCTCGGGGTGTCGGGCTTGATTATTTTCCATTATTCCCTACCAAACCAGCTACAATTAAGTGCTGTCATGGTCAGCATATAGGCTTATGCAAAATGAAAATATAAGAGTTTACATTATTCATGCGTTATAAACGAGGATTGTTGGCAAAATAGAAGCATTCGACACAGGTGTCCTACAACATTCTACTAAATACTGTAGTGTAGAAGAGCTTCAAGGCGGGTGTATGGGTAAATATACTTTCTCTTTGCATACATGGAGGTAATATTTACCATACACCCGCCTTGAAGCATTCCTTTACAGTATTTAGTAGAATGTTGTAGGACACCTGTGGTCGAATGCTTCTATTTGCCAACAATCCTCGTTATAACGCCATGAATAATGTAAAACTCGTATATTTTCATTTTGCATTTTCCCCCTTCTTACCTTCACTATCCTCAGCTACACCTACTCCGGGCTGCTCTCTTGAGATGCCAGGGAAGCAGGCAGGTGCTTAAGACAGAAGGGGGGACGCGTAGCTCGTAAACAGGGCTCGTGCTAGGAATTGAAGACTTACCAGGCTGGGTTCTCCTTCTCTGCTGTTCATACACTCAGGGGGAACGGTTTAGACAAACACAAGGGGTCCTTTCACGGTGTTATATTGAAGTAACTCAAAGTACAAGTTGCAAGGTCACTCACTACAAATTACAACACCTGACACCAAGCAACGTCCAAACCCCCGACCTTTTCCCCGGGCCGTCGTAGGGAGACGCTACAGAACCCCACACAACCCAAGTACCTTTCACAGGCACAACTACAGTGGCCGCCTCATCAGGCGCCACAATCCACCGCGGCCCCCACAAACCCAGGCGCCGCAATCCTACCACAGGACCTTACCTCCTCGCAAGCACAGCCTTGCGACCATCCACTGTGGCCACTGTATCTATATTATTAAGGTACTCTAGCTTGTACCAAGAGTCATGATGGCGGTCGAACGACGAATGACCGACGAAGGGTACCATAAAAGGGGATATTTTTTGGAACGAAGAGCAACGACGACGGTCGTAGGTACGGTCGAAGACACGGGTCCCCCCGTGTCTTCGCGCCGACCGTCGTCTTTACTCTTCGTTCTAAAAAATATCCGTCTCATGGTACCCTTCGTCGGGCGTTTCGTTTGCTCGACCGCCATCATGACTCTTGGTACAAGCCCTTTTCCCTTCCCGCCGTCTTACCCGCCAGTAGCCGCCACCAGTGACATCAATAAGGTGAGCTAATCTTTTCATAAAGTATATATCAAAATTTTCATAAAGTATTTTCTATATTAGATACCCTAGCTAAAACAAGCCAGGTGCCCTTAGTCTTTCTAATCAGTTTTACTTTATTATTTTCACTAGTAAAATTTACACATTTTTTTCTATAACATGAATAATACTAAAAAAAAATTAAGTCATTTTTTCTTATTACTGATTTATTAGTTTCATATATAATTTTATCGTTAATTAAATTTATAGTCTATCTTTTACTTCTTTCTTTTATGTTCCTTTATAGTTTTACACACTTCCTTATAGGGTGATGAGTGTTTGCTAATTATGACCGACCTGATCTGTCCTCCCTGAGGACTGTGGGCAGGTGAAACAGGTGTGATGTAGTTGATTGGTCGTTTTTATTAGTAAAATACATATAGGGGAAAATTATGTACGTCGACAGAAAGGGGAATCTCATTTACGCCCATGACCAGGCAACCTCGGCAACGACCTAAGATTTCCCATTCCCTTTGCAGTCGCGTTCTGGGACGCGCGACTGAAATCCCCTAGTATAAACAGGGCTAACTGCCCCGGCCATTAAAACCCCCCATGATTAAGTTTTTGCCATCAAAACGAAATAGTTTTGGGTATTTTGGTTCCAAAAAGACTTAAAAAAAATAATAACCCTTTAAAATCAACATGGGGCAGAAATACAGTAAAATTTTTGTGTGCGTGTCTTTTGGGAAGTGTGTGGTGTGTGTGTGTGTGTTGTTGTGTGTGTTGGTGTGGTGTGTGTGTGTGGGGTGTGTGTGGGGTCTTTTGGAATGTGTGTGTGGTGTTTTTGGGAAAGCTTTTTTTTTTTTTTTTTTTTCCAGGGCACAAAAAAAAAGGGGTAACACAAAGCCCCTTGTTCCCAGTCCCTATAAAGAAGCAGTAAAAATAAAAAAAAAAACAGGGGGTGGGCCAAATTTTTTTTCGGGAGGTGTCTTTTCTTTTCTTTAAAAAGTTTAAGTCATAGGAAAGTGGAAAATAAAAACAGGAAGAAGTTCCATTTTTACCAGGAAGGGGGATGAAAAAGTAAAGATACTGTTTAAACTCCTGCTTTGGGAAATGGACAAATAGGGATGAGAATGAGTAAAAGTTTGTGCAGCGAGGCCGCGGAGTGGGGGAGGATCAGTTACAATTCAGAAGAGCAGTGACTGAAATAACGGTAGAAAGAGAAAGAGGGCAACATTGCGGCGGAAATTTTAAAGATAAAAGCAGTCAGTAAAGGGGGAGGGGAGTTTGAAGACAAAAAAGTTTTTGACTAAACCCGTTTAGGAGAGTGTAATGGATCCCCCCCAAACATGTAGACTACCCATCAGGGGCGGAAAAGGGCCCCCTGTAGAGAAAGCAATTGGGAGGGAAAAAAAGGACCAGACCCCAAAAGCACACCTAACTTTTTAAAGTGTTTAGCAAGAGATGAGATGTAGTTTTCCATTCAGTTTTGAAAAGGATATCCTAAATGTTCATTGTAGAAAAGGAGACATTTTGAGTGTCATTGAAGAAGAGGGTAGTTATCGGGTAGGTTTTTCGATAGATAGGTGAAAAATTGGGTTTTTGGGGCATTAAACAAACAAGGTTTGCTTTCCCCCAATCAGAAATTATAGAAAGAAGAATTTAGGCGCCGGGGGCATCTCCCCGGAATCACTTTTCCGTTGAGTTGGACGTCTAATAAACGACGTTGCAAAATGAGGGTGTACATAGCGAGAGTGGATGGGGCTTTGAGTTAGACTTAAAACTTAAAAAATAATAAAAGAGAGTGGGGATAGGACAGAACCCGGGGGAACACCACTATTGATAGATTAGGAGAACAATGTCCGTCACAGTCTGCAATATAACGGTTTTTAAAGGAAACTTAAATGAAGGTCAAAGAAGAAAAGAAACCGAAAGAGGGTGTTTGGAAATTAAAAATTTGTGCCCGACTCTATCAAAGCTTTTTTATATTCAAGGGAAAAAGCAAAAAATTTCACCGAACCCCAAAGGAGGAACCCCGATTCTTTGGAAAACTAGAAGATCGCCAGTAGATCGCCCCCACGGAAAAGTACTTACGATCAAAAAAGATTGTAGCAATAGATGCTTAAGAAAATTCTTTTAAGTATAGTTCAAAACTTTAGAAGGCAGGAAGTCAAAGCTATAGGACCCGGGATTTGAAGGATTAGAACGGCACCCTTCTTTGGACAGGGGGGATGTGAGCAAACTTCCCCGCAAAAGGGAAAAGGGGGAGTAGATAGACAAAAACGGAAAAAATTTGACAGGCAAGGGGCAAACCAGAAACCAGTTTTTTTAGAACAAAGGAGGGGGCTCCCTCAGGACCCCTAAGCCTTTCCCAGGATCTAGGCAGAAAAGGGCAAAAAAAACTCATTCCGAAGGATCTTAAGACAGCATAATATAGTCAAGGGGGGAGGAGAAGGGGGAACAAGCCCTTCATCAGCCCGAGTAATTTTTTTGCAAATGTTTGAGCGAAGGTTCAGCTTTAGAAGTAAGAACAGCGTGGAGCCATCTGGGGGAAAACTAGGAGGGGAAAAAAAGAAGAAAAAAAATTGTTAGAGATTTTATTAATAATGCCAGAAAACCGGAGGGAAATTTTATAAGAAGATTTTTTACATTTTCTATGAAAAAAAGTTTTTTTTAAATTTTAAGTAAAGATTTTGGGAGATTGCGGGGGGAAAATATAAAGGCATGAGTTTCAGGAGATGGATGCTTACGGACCCTTTTGAGCCCCTCTCACCGGACAGCATGAGAACAAGCGATTTTAACCAAGGTTTACGGGGTTAAAATTAAGAAAGTATGTGAAATGCGCCTCCATGCCCGAACTATACCTTAATTTTGCGCTCTGCACAAAAAGATGGGTCTTTGACTGGAAGCAGTAATCATTCCCTGGGAAAAACAGAGTAGTAGTCTTAGGGCTTCCCCACTTAGCTGAGTTTAAGTGCCGAACACCCCGCTTAGGGGGTCCCCCAGACGGGTGTGTGAGGGTGTGTGTTTGTTGTTTATTTGGGGTGTGTTGTGTGTGCCATTTGGAATGTGTGTGGTGTGTGCGTCATTTGGAAATGTGTGTGTGGTGTGTGGTCTTTGGGAAATGTGTGTTTGTGATGTGTGTCATTTGGAAGTGTGTGTTTGTGTTGTTCATTTGGGAATGTGTGTGTGTTTGGGGTCTTTGAATGTGGGGGTTGTCATTTTGAAGTGTGTGTGTGTCATTTTTTAAATGGTTGTGTCATTTTTAAGTGTGTGTGTGTTGTTGTGTGGGTGGTGTCATTTGGAAAGTGTGTGTGTGTGTGTGTGTGTGTTGGGGTGGTCATTTGGGTGTGTTCATTTGGAAAATATGTGTGTGTGTGGTGTCATTTTTAATGAACATTTGGCATTGTGTCATTTGTGTTCTCACTAAGAATTTTTTTTTTTTTTTTTTTTAGGACATTTTCAAACTCTGCTTCTTCAAGTATCTGGGCTGCGTGTTTCAAGTTTCTTTTCCCCTTTTCACTTCTGATTGTTATATTTTTATTATTATATATCATTTATTAAAAATTTTAATTAAAAATTTTATTATATGCTATCTTTTCACTTCAATTTTTTTTTAAAGTCAAAATTCATGACTTTGAAAAATGCAAAAAATTAAATCAGGGGGAAAAACTGGAAAGAAGGAACTTTAAAACGGCTTCCCACAGACTTGAAAAAGCTGCTTTTACAAATTATTCTTTCAAAATCTTAGTAA
>JACEEZ010000806.1:0-18147 GCA_016584305.1 Chionoecetes opilio | reverse complement strand
AAAAAAAAAACGTGTTTTTTCAAGGTAGAATAAACTATAGCAACACAACAAACACACAGCGTCTATATTACCCACACTGTACTACCTATTCTGTAGAAAAAGCATTGTGAAATAGAAAATAGCACACAAAATAACATAACTGCACATTAATTAAACATAAAACATGCATAACAAGCAAAAAAGACATTGTACTGTAGGGGACGCCACGTGATACAAAAGAGGGTAGTGTAGCGGTCCCAAGGTTGTGGGAGCACACCTGGCTAATTACCTCTAAGGATCAGGCCGCGCCATATGCTTAATTACCCTTCAGGTCACACCTTGCTAGGGGTGACCTGACTGCGGTCCCAAGGTTGGAGCCGCACACCTGGCTAATTACCCCTAAATGTCAGGCCGCATCATATGCTTAATTACAGTAAAAGCCTTATAACTCGGAATTTGATATAACTCGACATGGCAAAGATGAGGTTTTTATTTTTATTTTTTATTTTTATTTTTTACACCTATGCCTATAGCGCGTGTAGGCAGTGAGCTCCAGGGGTGGGATGATAGGCCCTGGAGGCTCACTCGAGGGCTATGATGGTTCCGTAGCCCGTGGTGGCGCAGGCAGGATTCTTATAGTGACGCCTGTGATTAGAGGCTCATGCCGCCCCCTGTGTCCTCCCATGCACTCGCAGTCGAAGGTAGAGTTAATGGACAGGGCATAGTGTTGCAGTAACTAAGTGCTCAAGTGATGTAAAATTAAGTTGTACAGGTACAGTACTGTATACAATACAGTACAGTTATGATTATAAAGTGATTAAAGTGATACCAGTGTTAAAATGCGACTGAGTCCCCCTAACATCTTCTACATGTTACAACAAGGCTCCCCTCTCCTTGGATGACATGCCTGCTGCTACCCGTTCATTGGTAAGTGTAGTGTTTATGCTTGTACAGTACTGTATTATTATTATTATTATTATTATTTTTATTTTTTTTTATTTTATTTTTTTATAACCCATATTAGAGGACATTGCATAACTCGGCACATTGAATAACTCGGCAAGGGCCAGAGCCCCTATCGTGCCGAGTTATAAGGCTTTTACTGTACCCTTCAGGTCACGGCTTGCTAGGGGTGACCTGACTGGGGTCAACCAAATCCCCCTTTGTCCAGCCTGGGAGTGGTAGGGCGCGTATTTTGAACTTGATAATTTTACTCACCCCAGTTTGAATGTCTTAGCATTGGATTTTCAATCTCGTATATTGAAAATAGACCCTAATTTACACATCTCGTATCATCGGATTCTCGTATACCGAATGCTCGTATAACGGGACCTCCCTGTATATATATATTTCTTAAATTACTATTTAAAAAAAATTCCAAGTCACATTTACATTGAAAGAAGGTTTACGGAACACACATAAAATAATACACAAGTATAGTTACTGTGGAGGAAAATAATTTCTCAAAGATTTTTATCTATTTTAGAATAAATAAATAAATACATTGTTCTGTTTCTGTCAAGAAACAGTATGTCTGTTTCTTTCTTTTTAGGCATGAATAAAAAAAACAAGCAACACCTAAATTATCCAGACGTGCCATCTGCCATTAAACCAGTACCTCATGGACCAGGAATTCCTATTCCAACACCGCCCCAAAATGTTAGTCATTGGTCATCCGATTCAGATGAGGAAATGGAAGATGGTGATATAACTGGTACATATCAACCTACGGCCGAGACAAGTCAACCCAAACTCTTTAGCCAAGCTGAGTTGAACGATTTCACACAAGATTTATGCCTGTCCAAAGAATCTGCTCAGTTGCTAGGGTCACAACTTCGTGAAAAATGTTTGTTAGTTCCTGGTACCGGTACCGGTACCTGGTACATCTCCTGGTACCGGAGCCGTGAAAAAGGGTTTCGAGAATACTTTAGTTCGGATGATGAAGTTTCTGTGGTTTACTGTAGTAACATCGGCGGCCTCATTGTAGTTATGGGCTTAGCATAAGATAGCATCAGATAAGTAAAGGTAAAGATGGGAGCATACGCTATGCTGCGCGTGGCATTCGGCGCTCATCTCCGTAGCATTAGCCCTTAGAGCCTGTGGTGGGTGAGGACCCGTTACTCCGGGACACAGGGCTAGTGTGACTCCCGGGTTAGCACAGTTACCTTCCCCAGGTTACCCACTAAATACCCCAGGTACCCATTTATCAACCCCGAAAGGAAGGAAGAACAGCTGGGTAGGCTGGTCACCGACTTGCCTTGGCCCGGGATCGAACCAGGGCCCGCAGATTCGTAGCCAGGCATGCTAGCCAATGCACCACGGAGGTGACATAATGATAAGGATTATTATATACTATACCTGGACTTTAGTAAGGCATTTGGTAAGGTACCACACGAGACTCTTAAATAAGGTTAAGGCTCATGGAGTAGATGGGAAGCTTCTTCGTTGGATCAGAGCTTGGCTAAGTGATGGGCAACAAAGGGTTTAAATTAATGGCTCTAAATATGGGGAGGCGGTAGCAAAGTGGTTAGCGTCACCGGGTGGCGTTCTCGAAGACCCGAGTTCAATCCCGAGTGAGACCCATAAATCCACTTAAAATCTTTCTGCACTGTCGAGTGGCCTAAAAACACCCACATGCTGCCTATAACTCTACCTTCGATTGCGAGTGTATCGGAGGACACAGGGGGGGGGCATGAGCCTCTAATCACAGGCGTCATTATAAAAATCCTGCCTGCGCCATCACAGGCGAGGGCCAACCATCACAGCCCTCAAGTGAACCTCCAGGGCCTGCCATCCCACCCCTGGAGGTCACTGCTTACAGGCACTATAGGCATATATGTAAAAAAAAAAAAAAAAAAAAAATCTGAATGACGGCAGGTGACAGTGGGGTTCCACAAGAGTATGTTTTTGGGTCCATTACTATCTTTTATTTACATCAACGACTTGGATAGTGGATTAGCAGTGATATCAGCAAGTTTGCTGATGATACTAAGGTAGGTAGGATTATTGGATCACAGTCTGATGTAAACATATTGCAGGGAGACTTAGATAAACTTAATGAGTGGGTAGTCAGATGGCAGATGAAATTTAATATTGATAAGTGCAGCGTTATGAATGTTGGTAGAAAAACCCCTGGTAATAGATACACCATACGCAATCTAACACTGAAAAGATCAGAAGGTGAGAAAGATCTTGAAGTGAGGGTGAGCCCAGACCTCCGACCTAGGAAACAATGTATAGAAGCTAGAAATAGAGCTAATAGAGTGTTAGGATTCATTACCAAAAGTGTTAAAAGTAGAAGTGCGGAAGTTATTCTAAAGCTTTATCTGGCTCTAGTCAGACCTCACCTAGACTATGCGGTTCAGTTTTGGTCTCCATATTACAGGATGAATATAGCCTTGTTAGAATCAGTGCAGAGAAGGATGACCAAAATTATTCATGAGATGCATAACTGTAGTTATGAGAAGAGATTGAAGCTATTAAATTTACACTCACTCGAGAGACGTAGAGTAAGGGGCGATCTGATAGAAGTTTTGAAGTGGATAAAGGGATACAATAAAGGAGATGTAGGAAAAGTTCTTACGACAAGTAACCACAGTAGAACAAGAAGTAACGGATTCAAGCTGGAAAAAGCGTAATTTAAAAATGAAATGGGAAAAACTGTTTCGCAAATATGGTGGTAAATGATTGGAATGGACTCAGTAGACAGGTAGTTAGTGCGGGTCATTAGGGAGCTTTAAAAGGAGGCTAGATAAATTCATGGATGGGGATGAAAGGTGGATGTAGGTAGTGTTAAGCAACAGGAACTACCACGTGTAGGTCTCACGGCCTGTTGTAGCTTCCATATTTTTTTATGTTCTTATGTTCTTATCCCTATTCTGTTCATCTCTATAATGCAAGAGTTAACCAGTATCTTCACTCTTTTATCCCCTTCACTGGTAAACTCTGGAACTCTCTTTTTGTTCCTATTTTTCCACCTTTCTACGACTTAAATCTTTTCAAGAGAGGAGTAACAAGACACCTGAACTAAACTGAAAATAAGTTTTTTTAAGATAGAGAACCTGGGATTAGACACTGGGGTCGGGGTAAAGGAAACTTGCGACACTAGGAGAAGTTTCAGAAGGCAGGGAACTAAAGTGATTCGTAAGAAGAGAGAGAGGAGGGGTTTAGTTAAAAATAAAGGGAAAATGGACAAAAACAAGAGAAGTTGCTTGAAGGTCTACTATACAAACTGTAGGAGTATTTTAAACAAGACAGATTTCCTGAGAGGAATAAATAGTGTAGAGGATTTTGATATAATAGCATTAACAGAAACATGGTTGGATATGTCAGGAAAGGTATTTCATCCAGAGGTTGAGATAGCTGGGTATAAGCTATTTCACAAGGACAGGTTAGGCAGTCGAGGTGGAGGAGTTGCGCTTCATGCAAGAGATACATTGCAGTGTTGTGCTAATAATGTTATAAAAACAGATGACAGCATAGAGTCTATATGGGTAGAGGTTACAGAGGGAACTGAGAAAATGGTTTTGGGTGTAGTGTATAGGCCTCCAAACTAAAGAGGATTCAGCTCCTATATGGCAAGAAATAAACAAGGCTTGCAGATATAATCGACTATGCGTGGTACGAGATTTTAATCTTAGGAATATAGACTGGGATTTAATTATAGGAGACAACGGCGCAGAGGAATTGTTCAATATAATTCAGAATAACTTCCTAAGCCAAGCAATCAAGGAGCCTACTATCAATCAATCATTGGGGGCATACGCCTGGGGGCGCTTCGTCTCGCCCACCCAACGACACCACTCCCGGGGGTCACCACACGCGAGTTCCCATGCAGGCTCCTTTCCCATACCAAGCAGCTCTCGACAAGAAACATCAACTTGCCCCAGCCACGAGCCTTGTGGGCGCCCCCTTGGCCTCCTCCACGCCGGATTGTCTCTTACAGATACAACCCGATGAGAAGGATCGGTTTCAGGGTAGCGTGCCACATGCCCATATAGCCGAAGTTGGCGCTGACGGACTATGCAGATAATAGGCCTCGATTCAGTCTCATGGTGCAATCGCTGATTTGACACGTAATCATCCCAGCGATACCCCATGATTCTGCGAAGACACTTATTACCAAAGGCATTGATTCGTTTCTTCAAGTCACTATTTAGTGTCCATGTCTCACAACCATAGAGTAAGACAGGGATCACAAGCGATTTGAAGATCCGGATCTTTGTCCTCCTGCACAGGTACCGACAACGCCAAATACTTCCGCTGAGCGAGTCCATAACACTGTGGGCTATGCCAATCCGCCATAAGACTTCTTGACGTGACCCGCCATCATTATGGACTGCGCTACCAAGGTATGTAAAACTTTCCAAGATCTCAATGTCCTCGCCACATGCATGAACAGACTGTACTGCTTCATCTAGTAAGTTTCCAAACACCTGGACCTTGGTCTTGAGCCAGGAGACCTCAAGTCCCAAAGGCTTTGCCTCCTCGTGCAGCGCCTCGAGAGCCATCACCAGGACCTCCAGCGACTCAGCAAAGATTACTGCATCATCGGCAAAAACAAGATCAGTGATCTTGGCGGTTGCCGACGGATCTCCACAATCACTTTGATCTACAACCTTGTCCAATACCCAGTCCATACAAGCGTTGAAAAGTGATGGGGCAAGGACGCACCCTTGCCTCACTCCTGTATTCACAGGAAAGAAGCCGGATACACCTGCCCCACACTTCACAGCACTCTCAGTCCCAGAATACAGACCAGTTATCAAACCAATAGTCCCTGCAGGAATCCCTCGAAGTCGCAGAAGATCCCAGAGTGACTCACGATGCACTGAGTCAAACGCCTTCTTGAGATCAACATAGGCTGCAAGCATCCCCTGTCGAAACTCACGTCGGCGTTCCACCAGGACACGAAGCGCTAGGATACGGTCCGTTGTTGACTTACCAGGCGTGAACCCAGACTGCTGAGGTCTCTGGTGCTTCACCAGATGGCTGCGAATCCGTGTCAGCAATAGATGGGCAAGCACCTTGCCTGGTACGCTGAGCAGTGTAATACCGCGGTAATTGTTGCAGTCCTGACGGTCCCCTTTTCCCTTTCCAGTATAGGGACGACCAGCCCCCTTTTTCCAGCCAGGAGGAATGGTACCTGATTGCCACACGGCAGTCAGGACAGCATGCAACCCGTCGGATCATGGCCTCACCCCCAGCTTTGAGGAGCTCCGCACTGATATACAAACACCAGCTGCCTTTCCACCCCTCAACTTTGCTACAGCCTCTCTGACTTCGTCAAGAGAGGGTGCGCTTTTCGTCAATGGGAGGATCGGCATCCACTGCCTGTAACCCAGTGGTGTGAAGCTGCTCAGTTGGAGGGTCCCACCGTGAACAACTGCCCAAAGTACTCAGCCCAACGAGCCATCTGCACATCCATGTCCGACACGAGGCGCCCATCTGCTGTTCGAATAGCACTCGCCTGAGAAGGAGACTTGGAACGGAGCTTCTTCAGGGCTCGGTAGGCGGGTCGGAGGTCATTAGCGTTCAAATGACCCTCGACATCCTCAGCGAGACTCCTGACATACCTCTCCTTGTCCTCTCCCAGGAGGGTTCTAGTCCAGCGTGACAGAGCCCTGTGCTGGTCCCAGTTCCCAGCCAGCCTGGCAGCGCGACTCTCCTCAATTTTCTCCAGCGTCTCCATCGAGACAAAACCACGCCTTGACCTCGGGCGCTCCCCAATACACTCCTTGGCAGCCTGTAGAGTTTCACGTTTGAAGGTATCCCACAGTTCTACAGGGTCTCCGAGAGCACCGAGCACATCAAATCGATTCGAGACTGCCACCGCATACTCATGAGCACATGTCAAGTCCTTCAGTTTCTCAAGATGAAACACAGTATGGTTACCTCTTAAGATTCTTCTGGACTTGACATGAAGCTTAAGTGTAGCAACAACAAGTCTGTGATCTGTTTCACAGAACTCAGCATTCCGGTAAACCCTGCAGTTCTGGAGGATCCTCCAACGAGTGCTAACGAGGATGTGGTCGATCTCCTTAGCTACCCCTCCGGCATTACTATACCATGTCCAGCGGTGCAGCTCTGGTCTCTGTTACCAAGAACCAGCAATTCTCAACCTTCTGGACCTTGCAAAGTTCAGAAGCAGAGAATTGTTGGCGTTTCTGGTACCGGAGCCATGGGGACCAACACATAACTCGTAGCCATCTCTCACAGAACCAGTAGTAGCATTGAAGTCGCCCAAGACAATGAGTGTGTCCCGATGAGGACACTGGTCTAATACAGAGTTGCCTAGGCAGAGGAGCCTACTAGAGGAGATAATATTCTAGATTTATTACTGACAAACAGGGAAGATTTAGTTACAGAGGTGGAGGTTGGTGGACAGTTTGCTAACAGGGACCATTATGAAATCAGATTTTGCTTAAAATGGGAAGTAAGAAATATAAGTGTTAATAAGCAAAGAGTACCTGACTTCAGAAAGGCCAATTATGCAGGATTAAGAAGACACCTAGAGGGGATTAACTGGGGGTGTAGGATAGAGGGGAAGGAGTGTTCCAAGGTCAGCATGAAAACAGCTGGTAGTGAGGTCGGTGCGGATGAGGATTATACATTATTTGTAAGGAATTTCATTGCAGGACAGAATAAGAATATTCCTTATAGGGCCATATGATCAAGGAAGAGTGACCCGAAATGGATGACAATGAGTTTAAAACACAACACTGGAGTAAATAGAAACATGTACTTAAGGTTCAAGGCTGGACAGGTGAGCAAAGAACAGTATAACGTGATGGCGAGGACAGTGAAGAGACTAACAAGAGTAGGTAACAACAATTATGAGATTAAAGTCGCTGGACAAGCAAAAAGCGACCCTAAGGGGTTCTATCAGATATATAAAATGAAGATAAGGGAGTTAGTGGGGCCGTTAAGATTAGAGCAGGGTGAGGTCTTAAATACGGAAAACTTCTTACGGCTATTAACCAGGGTAGAACAAGAAGTAACGGATTCAAGCTGGAAAAACGTAGATTTAAAAAAGAAAGGGAAAAACTGGTTCACAAATAGGGTGGTGAATGATTGGAATGGATTTAGTAGACAGGTAGTTAGTGCGGAGTCATTAGGAAGCTTTAAAATGGGGCTGGATAGGTTCATGGATGGGAATGAGAGGTGGATGTATGTAGTGTTAGGGAACAGGAACTACCATGTGTAGGCCTCATGGCTTCTTGTAGCTTCCTTATTTTCTTATGTTCTTAATTGGCCCACCCCAGCTTTTTATATTCACTCAGTCTTCTTTATAGAGATTGGCAATTAACCCCTTGAAGCCCAGAACGTAATTTTCATTGTAATTTGGGTACCATTAGACAATTTTTAGTTAATATAAGCAATATTTTATAGATATGACCTGTTTAGTATCCTTGTCCTCTAACTAATTTGGTTTATTAAGTTATTTTCCGTAATTTTATGGCTCACCAACAGACAATTTTTTATAGCCAAGGAAAGATCTGGGCGTGAAGGGTTAGGTGTTAGGGTTAGGTGGGCTTTAGGTGACTTTTTTTTTGTTGTTGCCCTTGGCCAGTCCTTTGTGATAAAAAAACCACATCATTATGTAAGCTGTGATTCTGCCCATGCTGATACTAGTACACTTTACTGATATACAAGAACTATAAATATCATGTGACATGAATAAGACAGTTCGGTACCTAAACTACTAACCTGTAAATATAAACATGACATGCAGTTTGATAATGCAATCACAATAAACATGGATATTCTTTAGCATATGTGGAAAAGTCTGGAATAACAGCTTAAGAACATAAGAACATCAGAAAATAAGGAAGCTACAAGAGGCCGTGAGACCTACACGTGGTAGTGTCTCAGGAAGGCGGTAGCAGTGTGGCAAGCGTCTCCGAGTGGCGTTCTCTCAGTGACCCGAGTTCGATCCCAAGTGAGAACCATAAATCTACTTAAAATCTTTCTGCACCATCGAGTGGCCTAAGAACACCCACATGGTGCCCATTAACTCTACCTTCGACGGCGAGTGCATCAGAGTACACAGAGGGGCGGCATGAGCCTCTAATCACAGGTGTCACTATAAAAATTCTGCCTGCACCACCACAGGCGAGGGCCAACCATCACAGCCCTCAAGTTAATCTCCAGGGCCTACCATCCGAGCCCTGGAGGTCACTGTCAACAAAAACAAAAAAGTTCCTGTTAATTTAACATTATGCATGTGTAATGGCAGGACAGTTAAATCCAACCAAAATGCACTTGGGTCCTAGTGATCATCTTAGCTTGATTGATTATAATTAATAAATAATACCCTGTATCTGTAGGCGTCCTGCCAGAGGTTCAATCTCTGCCTTCTCCCATGTTCTTTATGTCATGGCTGCCACCAGATCAATTTCTTAGCGTTCTGACAAGAATTTCCATATGAATTTGCATAAGATGAACACACATGATGAAAAGTGTGTGTATTTCACATCTGTAGCTGTGCTGATCTCTAGACTAGTGTGTCACTGATGTGTGACTTGTTGATTTTGCTACTTAGTTACCTTGGAGATGAACTTCATGCTGTGATTGAAGAAAAAAAGGTGGAGGATGAATATGAGCAATATACAGAGTAACCCTAATGGGTGACAGTAGCAGTCACATCATGACACCAGTAGTTACTCCCTTGAGATGGCAACCCCATCACCCCCAGTTATCAGTGAACACTGCAGATCTATACCTCATAACTGGTGAAGAAAACATAAGACCTGTGAAAGGTGGCTCACCTGCTGTGCGTCACACACGGCCCACAGGGTTTTTGATCTGCTAGCACTTCATACATGATGGAATGCTGGTGGCGTGCTGCCCCAGACTCAGCCAGGCTCCCAGGAGGGCTGGTAGGCCCCACTTGTTGCAGCACAATGTGTAGGTGACACATGTTACCTGCTCGACACAGCTCAGACCCCTTGCTGGGCTCCACCCGGGCTCGGATGGTGTATAGAGTCTGTAGAAGAGGAATACTATATCTGGTTTGCCATAACTGATGCCTTTCTTACAAAATACATAAGATTGTGTTGAATGATTTCAAAAGCATAGCAAACAATTCAAATACTCAAATAACTCGTGACAATGCTTGGATACCACATCCCGGTACATTTTTCAAAGTACACACAAACCTCGATTTCCCGGACCTCCATTTCCCGGATATCAGATTTGCCGGACAAAATCTGAGGTCCGGGAATATGTCAGAGTCCAAGATATATATATACAGGAGAACCTCATTTGACCGGCATTTAAAACAACGGCAGCCTCAAAACAACGGCACTGATCGACCCAGGCATTAATTAAGTATAATTATTTCAAAAACTGAGAAAATCGGCAGAAATTGTTGGGCAAGGCTGTGGTCTACACAGACCCCCTCTCTCACTCCACCTCCTCCTTCCCGCCATCCACGATCCTCTAACGTCCCCCTTTTCCACCATCCAGAGGGCCCTTCACCTTACCAACGAGGGGTGGGAGATCGCCTTCCAGTGGGTTCCCCCCCACGCTGGTATCCCAGGCAACGAGGTGGCTGATTCTGCTGCCAGGATGGCCTTAACAGAGTAAACACGAAAACCTCTTTCCCCTCTCCACGGCCAAAAAGGGTCTCCCGTCTGCCGCTCCACCTGGAAAACACACTCGGCGATGCCCTCCGCACCACCTTTCCCTGGGCCAATACCGCAGTGGACTCTTCCCCCCAGCCGTGGATACGGAAAAAGTCCCGCGTCCTGGATGTCACTCACCCCCCTCCGCCTGGGGCACACGGGCACTCACGGCTCACCCGCATCACCTCCGTCTGTCCCCTGACCCCACTGTCCTTGGTGCATGAATTTTCCGGAGACTATTGAACACTTTCTGCTGCAGTGTCCGCGCTTCCACTCACACCGTGTAGTGCTACAGTCTCAACTCCTCGCCCTGAAAAGTCACCACCTTTGACCTGCCCACCCTGCTGGGGGGGCTGGCTTTCCCCCCCTCTCAGCAAACGCCGTCACCCCCCTCACTGTGCCTTCCTGAGGAAGACAGGTCAACTACCCCCCGTGATAGATCATAGGACATCACAGGGTCATAGTGCCCCAAGGGATCCTCGCACCCCTAAAAAAACCAACAACAACAACCCCCAGAAACCCCAGTTTTTATTGGGTTTTGGGCGATTCCAAAAGGGAGAAAACTTCAAAAAAGGGCAAAATGAGTTACCCGGCAGCGCTCCCCCCCGAGGGTGGGATACCGGGGTTTCCTGTATAAATTTTATTTTTTTTTTTTTATACGTTAAAGCTGGGTGGTCGTAAATTTACAAAGTTGTCCCCGGGGGTTTCCCAGCGTCTCCTTCACCCCTGGCAGTGTCCGCGTCCCGCCCGGGGGCAGCATGCTCAGCGGCGTATTGTTTTCATTTGGGCACCGACACTCACGGGTTTACCGCACAGCCTCATCATTCCCGTGACCCCACTGCCCCGGGGGCAGGAACATCCTGAGACTATTGAACACTTTTTGTGCCCCGCCCGGGGGCAGCTCCCAGCGGGGCGTATTTTTACTTTGGGCACACGACATCACGGTCACCGCACTGCCCCCGTTAGTCCCCGACCCCACTGCCCCTGGTGCAGGAACTCTCTTTAGGACTATTGAACACTTTTTGCCCCCGCCAGGGGGCAGATGCCCTTAAACGGCGATTGTTTTTTTGGCAACGAATCAGGGGACTCCGTGTTAGCCCAAAAAATTTTTTTTTTTTAGGAAATCCTTTTGGGCTTTGAACATTTTGCGTCCCGCCAGGTGGCAGAAAAGTGGGACAAAATTTTCCGGGGGGATTTGTATTGGCTGTTGCCGGACAGTAAATACTGATAGGATAAAATCCTGGTTAAAGGATATTTTTTTTTTTTTTTTTTTTTTTTTTGGATAATTCGGAGTTGTGATTCCCGGACTGTTGTGATTCCGGATTTTTTGCGGTTCCCGGACCAGTGCCCCCCCATTAGCCCGGGAAAATTTGGGTTTTTGGGGTTACAAATCAATTACCATATATGAGTACAGGGAGGGTCCCGTTATACGAGCATTGAATAAAAGAACCCGATGAACGAGATGGTAAAAATTGGGGTTTCTACTTCAATTAAGATCAAAATCCAAGCTACGACATTCAAACTGGGGTGAGTAAAATTACTGAGTTATTTACTACAGAAAATTACAAGTTTTTTACAAAAATTATAAAGTCATTTATGATACATATATATTTTCCCCTCGGGTTTGTACGAATCACGGGGGAAAAAAATTTTTGTTGATTTAGGTCTGCCCACTTGTTTTAAAGTAATTTGGGGGGCTGAACCCAAAAAAATGATCTCAGTTTTTCTCTATCACGTCAATTTTTTGAACGTGGGTTTTTGTTTTTTTTAAAAAATGGGGAAAAATACTGACAAACAGAACAGTGTTTTTTTATAAAAAGTTGAAATGTTAACATACAATGAAAAATGAAAGAAATAGGCAGAATGTTTATTAAATTATATGTTTTTGGGAAAGGATAAGCTATAAGTGTGCAGGAAAGGAAAAAAATTTTACGTTTGTAGTTTGTCTGGAGTGTTAAAACTGAGGAAATCGCGTTTGATGTCCAACAATAGTCACCCACCTATGCACACCCCCATCTACCTGGTAACGTTCTTCCAAAAACCTTAAATCTGGTGAAATCGTTCACCTTGTCGCGTAGAGCCCAAGATTTCCGGAAATTTGGAAATTGGGCTATGCAAAAAATGACTTTAATATCATGTTGCAACCAAGCGCTTTGTAGTCCCCAAAATAGTTTCTAACAATTTTGTGTAATTACTTGCACATGTTTTTCCAAGAAAGTTCGACGACGTCTTTGAATGATACCCAAGCATTTTTTTTCAAGGTTGACATAGTACCTTTAAAAATGTTCTCTTGATGAGCTGTCGAATTTTGGCCCATCAAACAAAAGGGCCCTTGATTTTTAAATTTGACAGTCCGGGAAATGCCAAGATGATGTATTTCAAACAGTCGCCATCGGGTTGACAATGCTTTTACAAATTTTTTCAGAGACCTAGTTTATGTGCAGAGGGGGAATATTATTTTTTCCCGGCAACAAGGGTCATGTAAAATTTGGGATCTCCAGTTTAAGATCAGATCTCGGGGGGCCAATTCGTCTGAACCCAATGTTCTCTCGAGCTTGCACCCACATACAGAAAAAGAGGGTATTTGTGTATCCCGTTGTTGACAAGAAGGAGGACCCTTTTTAAGTAACAAGATGATCCAATTGTTTTTGTCATTTGCAATAACTCAATGACTCTTTTAAAATTTCCCAATTCTAGAAGACAGACCCAATGCCAATAGGGACGCGCCAAAAAAATTTCCTGTGTAGAAAGGGAAAACTTCAAGCCCGCTTTGAGCTATCAATAAACAATCGCCATTCATTGGATTTTAGATTGAAAGCCCCAATTCCTTCAGTAAACCAGGGAATTTTTTTGGCAAAACACAAAATGTGGCATTCGAAAGTACGCGAAATGTACTTTCCTGGTTCGAAAATATGATCCTTTATCCTTTTTCAAGTATTTTTTCTCGTTTATTTGTGCTAATTTTTGAAGCTTTTTTGGATAGGCCCAAATCACGGCTAAATCATTAACTCGTGCTGATCAAATCCCCTACGAACGAAACCTCGGAATGTCAAAATTGCATCATTGCTGTCACTGCGTTTTTCAACATCACTCAGATCTTTTGAGGAGGCAGTTTTTCGAAAATGGGACGGAATTTTTAGCTGAATGAGGCATTGGTCTATAGCGACGGTAGATTTGGATATTTTTTTACTTTTTTTTTTTCTTTTTAAATCCTGATGTTTCACTAAACAAAAGTAAAAGTTTGAATGATTTTTTTCTTCGCAAACCATGGGGATACCAAAGCCAACTTTTCAGTTTCCTTTTGGTCCACATCCGTAATCCTCGAAAACACTGCTTTCCACACTTTTGAGGGGGCCCATAGCTTGTCTTTATCATGGTTTTACTTTTAAAAAATTTCGAAAAATGCTTGTGACAAATACGCTGATGCTTGCCTCTGGCTTGGAAAAGGTGAAACTACCACAATATAGCAGAAGGAGTCAGGGGTTTTTTAGCATTTTCAAAGGGGAGTAGAGGAGCAGACATGATCTGAAACAAAAAAAATTTTAACCATGTAAATAAAACACTAAATGGGAAAAGTTACAAGCTTTGAAAAAAAAACAAAAACAGCATAAAACGAAATAGAAATTACAATGTAGTTGACAAGGTTTTAAAAAAAGGGCCCAAAAAAAATCCCCTAATTCTATATCCCCGCTTTTTGTTTGCAGATATTTTATAGTAGGGCTATTTGGGGGTGCACAACCTTCACCACACTGTCTCAATTGTAACTGCACAAACAAGTTGCCCCATAGCTCTCGATGAGCAAATCGTAATCAGCTGGCAAGTTTTCTCAGTCCAAGTGGAATTTTGCTTATCTGGAGGGTAAGTGTGGAGAAAAACTTGACGTATAGAAAAAAATGACTACAGATTTGGGAAACAGATGCAATTTTATCAAAAAGCTCAAAAATCTAACTAACAATTTTTTTTTTCAAATGTTCCCCAGTGTATAATCAAAACTGAAAAAAATGATAATTCTGGGGGCCGGTACGACAAGTGGCCTGCAAAAAAATTTATATCCTGACGAGTACAAAAAAACCCTTTCAACTCGGCATGTATAACTCGGAATTTTATATAACTCGGCATGGCAGGGCAAGGTTTTTTTTTTTTTTTTTTTTTTTTTTTTTTTTTTTTTAAAGAAAAGTAACGGGTGGGAACACAATAGGTTATTTCAAGAAAAATTGTTTTAGTTTCGGAGCTACACCCAGGGTTTAGAGGGCCCCCAACCTGCCAAAAAGATGGACGCAGGGGGGAATATGCCATCGGGGACGCTAACCACTCTGCACCGCCTCACCAAACTGCATCTCAGGGTTTTCCCCTGGCATATCACCCCCTCACAACCTCTTGTGGAACATGTAAACAGAAAGTCGGAAAAAAAATAAGTATTGGGCTTTTTGATGTTAAAAACTGCATCTCTTGTTAACTCGGCATTCGTCAGTCGTTTAAAGTCGTGTTTTTTTCCCTTTTGCCCCTTTTCCCTGCAGGCTCGGTCTTAAATTTTCATTCCCTTCGCGGGGACCCCCTTGCGTGAGGAGCGAATCTGAAATACGTACTGATGATGAAAATCCCAAAAACGTAAAATAGGTGGCAAAGTAAAGCAAAGTGGGGGAAGAGGTGTGGCGTCAGCTGAGCCGGTTTATGGTCCAAGACCGTCTTGGATACGAATTCCGTTTTTTGCAAATTTGGAAAAAGGTTTAGTTTTCCCTTCAAAAACAACAAGTTTGGGTAGGAGCCGAAAAATAATCAAGGCAAACATTGCAAACAATATCACAAAGTAGTAAACACACATTCAGCAAGTGTTAGGAAGGGAATTCGTAAGCCAAGACGGTGCTTGGACAACAAAAAACCGGCGCAGTAGCGTGGTTCCAGCAGGTCTATGTCCAACTCTAAACTCCTAGCAACTCCTAAGGGTTTAAGATTTCCTAAAAGTTAGCCGGGTTTGCTGTGGTTGCTAGACTCTTAGCCAAATACAGAACACCCGAGCTAACTTCTGGGAAAATCTAAACTTGGGGATTTGTAAAAAAGTTTTTATGAATACAGCAAGCTGCGACCTTTGTTTTATTTTCCCACCTATTTTACGTGTTTAGGTTTACATCAACAGTACTGTATATCAAGTTTGAGCTCTATCACGCAAGGGTGTCTCCAGCAGGAAGGGAATAAAATTAAAGAGCCTGAGCCTGCAGGAAAAAAGGGTTTTGAAAGTGCTGGCAAGGATGGATGCAGGTGCGTCATGCGTGCATTGTGCTGGTTTGATATAAAATCCAGCACATCTATGTATCAAGAAAGTAAAAGAGAAGATTCGTGCCCAGGCCCTTACTTTGGGGGATCCAAGCACCTTCAAGACTACCAAGAAGAGGATTAAGCCAGAAGAAGTCTCCCTGGAGCAGCAGTGTACAAGTGGTAAAAGAGGAACGAGAGTTGGAGTTACTGTAAGGGGGTTGACCCCCAAAACGCCGCGGTAAGGGTTTGGCCAAGCAATAAAGGCCCAATTTAAAGGCTAGTGCTGGGTGGCTTTTCACTTTTCGGAGTCCCCCACTGCCTACCCAACCAAAAAAGTGGGGGAGAGAGTGCTAGTGCTGATCAAGCATGGTGGTGCCCTTCCCTCAGAAATTGGAGAAAAAAATGCAGGAGTCTGGCCCTTCTCCCCCAATTAAACGCGACGAGACGGGGCTTTTTTTTGGGGGTCTTGCCCCCCAAACCCCGGCATCAAAGCAGGAAGGCACATTCCCGGGAGGAAAAAAGTAAGGATCGGGGTCCCATTTGTGTGTGGAAAAGCTGAGGGTCGCACAGGCTGAAAAAACCCTGGTTGTAGGCAAGGCAAAAATACCAGGGCACTCAAAAACGTCATGGGAACTTTCCTGTTTTTCTACAGGGGGAACCCCTTTGGCCCGGTTTAACCCTGAACCACCCGGAATGGGTTTCCCCCATTTTTTTGTGCCCCGCTGTTATTAATTTCCCGACAACGTGTTTGGGAATCACAAGGAGAAAGTAAACCATCCTCCTACTTGACAAGCCCAGCACATCCAGCCAGATGAACTGGAGGCCCCTGGTGGTAGAATTAAAGTAATGTTTAGCCCCCAACACCACCTCCCCAATCCAGCCATGGACCAAGGGTGACGAGGCCCGCAAACGACATTTCAGAAACAAGCAGCTGGAGGGGGTGCCTTTTTGGGAAGAGGGAGAGGGGGCAAGAGGACAAAACGGGGGCTCAGTCGCTTGCGAATTTCAAAGCGTAAACTTAGAACACTGGTATAACTGGGGTGAGGCGTGGAACGGTCAAGTCCACCACCTGAGCAAGCATGGAACAATGCTGAAAGGGGGTGAAGAGAAGTGGGCTTTTATGGGGTTTGGGTTTTGAAGATTTCACTGCAACAGGGATAAAGGTGGTGAGCCCCAAGTCACCGAGGAAATGTTGCGGGCTGGAGAGTGAGCTGGGCTTGGGCTTTCAAACATCAGAAGAAGAGGACAAGCATAGTGTTGGCAGGGGGGGAGGGTGCGTTGAAGCTGACAGTAGACGAAGCTGACCAGCCAGCAGATGAAATGTCTCAGCTTGTTTTACCGGACAAGGGTTTGGGGGGGTGTGGAACACCAATTTTATCTTTACCATATGAAGGAATAAAAATGCTGTTTTCAAGAGCAGTGTACAAGTCAGAAACAAACGAAAATTTTAGCCTTTTTAAACCAAAGCCACACGCAGGAACCTCAGCCCCCACAAGAGTAGTCTGTTGCAGTTTTTTAAAAATACCTCCCCCGATCTGCCCAAATCACATTTTTGACAGCAGCACTGACCCCGAGGACATACAAAATATTCTGTACATTAGGTTAAGGGTGTTTTACGTTTTTGGTAAAAATATAGGTTGCAAATTAAGTGCTTAAATGAGTAAAAAAAAGTTGTACAGTACAGTATGTATACAATACAGTACAGAGTTTTGGGTTAAGGGATTAAAGTGATACCCCGTGTTAAAATGCGACTAGTCCCCAACATCTTTACATGTTTCAAAAAGGGCCCCCCTTTCCTTGGTTTCAGTCTGATGCTACCCCGATTGGAAGTGTAGTTTTATTTTACAGTACTGTTTTATTTTTTTTTTTTTTTTTTTTTTTTTTTTTTATATATAGGGAGGCATTTAATAACTGGCACATTTAATAACTCGGGAAGGGCCCGAGCCCTAGCAGCCGAGTTAAAGGGGTTTTTCTGTACAGGGGGGTCCCGTTATAGAACATTTGTTTTTACGAGAAAACAATGATACGAACTTATCAATTTGGGGGCTATTTTTAATATACGAGATCGAAAACCAATGTACGACATTCAAACTGGGGTGAGAAAATTCCCCAAATTCAAAATGCGCGCCCCACCCCGTAGCATCTGGGTGTATGTGATGTACAAGATTTAGAGCGCAAGACGAGTTTTGGGCAGTGGAAGAGGTCTGCATGTGATTTGAATGTGGTGCTGACATGTTCACCTTTCATGAATCCTTTTATCTTCCCCTTTTGGGGAAAAACCCCCCAT
>JACEEZ010000804.1:20777-48275 GCA_016584305.1 Chionoecetes opilio | reverse complement strand
TAATTTTGAAAAAAAAGTATTTTATAGAAGAGACATAAAAATTTATATATATATACATATATATAACAGTATATATAAAAACCCAGTATTATTTACATATATATAAAGAATATATATTATTTTAAAGAGAGAGAGAGACTATAAAATATATATATATATATACAGTATAATATATATATATATATATATATATATAATATATATATATATATAATATATATATATATATATATATATAATATATATATTAGTGATGGACCGAATGTCTATTTTCCGCTTTCGCGAATGCGAATGCGAATATTTGGTTTTAATATTCGCGAATGCGAATTGCGAATATTACATAACGTTTCAAATAATACACTATTTTTTATATCATACAGGTAACTGAAATATTTTGTATGTATTATAAGAGTTCAGCCATAAAAAAATAACTGTCTAAAATATATTCCATTCAATTTTCTATGTTACCAGGTTGCGGGACGAGGACCCACTCCTACACGAATACTTACATTATAATATCTTACATGAATAATTATTATTGCAGTTTACATTGTGCAATATCACTAGAGATAATCTCGAAATAGTCCCAAAGCACACTGGTGTGACTGGACGTCATTACGCAGTAGGTTGTTGCAACACTGTTCTCTTTCAAAGAATGCTGATTGTGCTCGTGGGTGACAGAGAAGATGCTTAATTACTGCAGTATAGCGCACGAGGCAATGAGTTGAGTTCAGTAACAGTGATCTTGAGAGAAGCGGCTGCCACTCTGTTGAAGGGTGGTGAATGGAGTTAGTGTTCAAGGAACTATGGCCTTGGCTACCACTACGCCTCCTCTCCTCATTCTTTTAACTGACGCATGGCTAAGCTATTAATGTATTTATATGTTTGCTTGTGTAATATTATGTTCACTTATTATTTATTCATTTTTTTAAGTTTATTGATTTGGGCAAAATATTCGCATATTCTCAAGCATCTACGAGTGGGAGCGCAAATGCGAATGCGAATCCGAATATTCGCAATTGCGAATGCGAATGCGAATATTCGGTCCATCACTATATTTTATATATATATATATATAATACATATATAATATAAAATATTACTATATATATATATATATACATATATATATATATAACATATATATATATATATACATATATATATATATATATACATAATATTTTTAATATCATATATATATACATATATATATATATACTATATATATATATAAAATATATATAAATATATAAATATATACATATATATATATTAAATATATACATATATACAATATATATATATACATATATACATATATACATATATATATATACTTATTAATATATATATATAAAACATATATTATTATAATATATATTAATATATATACATATATATATACATATATATATATAATACATATATATATATATATATATATCATATATATATAGTATATATATATATATATATATATACTTACCATCATTTGACCTTGTTCTCATATATATGGTATAGCGTTGATGAAAATTGACATTAGAAAAATTACATTAAAACGCTCATTAAATTTGGTTGGAATATATGGGGCACTCATGTATATGTTGAACATTTACCAGCCTGTATGTATTATCTACACTTGAGGATGCAATTTTTTTTTACGTGACAACAAAATGGAGTTAAGATGCAAAGGAGATATTGATACACGCCGTCTGCCAAATTCAAGGGTTGTTGATGGTTGAAAGACAACAGTATGGGAAGTCAAAAGCATGTACTTCTTTGTATGTTGCTAACAATAGCAACACACAAAGAGTACAACATGCTTTTGACTTCCCATAGTGTTATGTCTCACAACTATCAGCAGCCCTTACATTTGGCAGGCGGCGTGTATTAATATATCCTTGGTTTCTTAACTTAATTTTGATGTCACGCTAAAAAAATTAGATCTTTCAATGTAGATAATACAAAAAATGGCTGGCAAATGTTCGACATAAACATTAGTGCTTCTTACAACCATCAGCAGCCCTTAACTTTAGAAGGCGTCGTGTATCAATATCTCCTTGGCATCCCAAGTCCGTTTTGTTGTCATGCTAAAAATGACTCTCTTCGCATGCCACATGGTCTCGCAAGTCCGTTTTGTTGTCACGCTAAAAAAGACTTCGCGTGCCGCATAGTCTCGCAGCGGTGGCACGCGGCCTGACGCTTCAAGGTTTCGTCCACACTTGCGTTGCTCTGTTTGAAGCAAGGTGACTATACAAAAGGAAAAAAAAGTAGTGAAAGTCGATAGAGCTAGTAATCACTTCCTTAACCTGGCCAAGCAGCCGCCGTCTGATTGGATAGATGTTTCATGACGTCACAAAGAGGCGTTATATGATTGGTGGATGTTCCGGTGACGTGAGGTAGAGTGGAGTGCATAAGAGGTTATTATAGCCAGGGAGGTCACGTGACGGCAAGTCGTAAGGTCGGACGGTGTACTGGGTCACAGGGCAAAGTGGGCCTTGCCGCCTGACATTGGCAGGATAATTGGAAGCGGGATTTACGGGCTTGGGACGTGGCTGGCTCGGGGCTAACCATGAGGAGGAGGAGTAAGGGAGGAAAGGGGGTTGGGAAGGGTGAAAGAGGTAAGGAGGTTGAGTAAGGGAGAAGCAGAAAGTGAAAAAGGAAAGAATGCTAGTTTATTATATGCTATTGTTAGTTTTTCTTTAAAATTTTCTCTACTACAATTTTTCGTTAGTAGGGTTAGTGGTGGGGGATCTAGTGGCAGTACTAGCATCACCATAAGTATTATTATTATCATTATTATTTGAAGTGATAGTAGTAGTTGAGGAAACAGTAGTAGTAGTAGAAGTACTAGAAACAGTAGTAGTAGTAGAAAGAGTAGTGATTAGTAGTAGTAGTAGTAGTAGTAGTAGTAGTAGTAGCAGTAGTAGTAGTCATCATTCACATCATTCCTTTATTAGTCCTTATACTACCTGGATACAGATTCAATTCGAGCATAATTATAATATTATGCAAGAGAAAGCGTAAGAATAATCAAATTTTACTCGCTACATTATATTATTTAAGAATGACAAAATAAAATATGAAGCTCAAAGGACTTCAATTCCATCTAAAAAGATTAAAAACAATCATTTTTCAAAAATTAAAATAACTTCACACATACTAAAATTATCAGACAAAGCTAGACTGCCGCCAGTTATATAATTCTTAAATGTTTGGTGCATAGTGTTCAGACGCCAGCAGGTCTCATGATTTTGTACCCACGTAATTCTAGCTTTAATGGTTTGGCAGGTCATATTCTATCAAATTTAGTTATAAAAATCTCTAAATAATAATAAATTGAAGGCAGTGTATATCCGTTCTTTAAAAAGGGCAAAAACACCATTTAATGAGGAGTTATGATGGACAAAAGTCACTCTGTAAAATATCTGCCTGTACATATGCATTATAAGTTGGAACAACAAATGACGTGGTTGTTTAGCCCTCTCATGGTTACTGTGGTATCGATGCAGAACAAACACTTTTTTAGGGGCATTGTGGTAAGGCTGTCGGAAGGTCTTATAGAAGATTTATTTTTAATTCTAAGGAGTCTGCCAAAGGCCAGACCATACTCTTGGGGCAAGCAAATGAATTGAAAATAGGAACATGAGAGTCTGACTGGAAACATTCTGAAATTTCTATATATATAATTGAATTTTGCGAAAAATACTAGCCTAACCTTAAATCTATATTCTCCTCACACTCAGATGTTTTCTGGAACAGTAACTAAAATACTTGTAATTATCCACCATTGCTATCTATCTCCCCACAGATCAATAACATTTGCTTTCATTTTTCCTTCTATCCTTTGCAAATTATACAGCATTTCTTCTTTAACTTCATTAATTAATAAATTCAATGTTTCTAATTTTCCTTATCTCAGCAATATAATATAACTAAAGTCTCTGAAGTCTCTGCAAGAACAATTAGATCATCAGCAAAGCCATTAAATTGATTCTCATACATCCATATTTACAAACCATGTTCCTTTAAAGATATAGAAGTTATAATTTCATCAATTTATGTATAAAGTTTGAAAAGAAAAATGGCGGACCCCAATATGCCTCCTTGCCTGATACCTTGATTAAGATAACAGTAATTACGGTAGATTTTCCCCATCTTACTATAGCTGACTGGAGTTCTCAAATAGTGCATTTAAAAGTAACACAAGCGTCAGGTGAAAAATCTCTATCTAATAATATTTTCCAAGCTTACAATGATTCCATTCTATCAAATGCCTGGAAAAGATCGATAAAAGCTGCAAACATCTTGCCCTTCCCTTCAGTATATTTATTTACAATGTCTGTGACTTAGATTACGATCTGTTGTTGATGTTGTTTTTTAAAGCCAAAAATTGTCTGGGGTTGGTAAAATAATTTTTTTTCTTGTAAAGTATTTAACACATGCATTTCTACAATCTTGAGAAGGCAAGATGACTGCATCACAGTCTGTAATTTGACGCTGGAAGAAATATGCCTTGTTGGGTTCTCTTAAGAATGGGATTAATATCCACCTTTAACAGGTCAACTGGAAGAAACAATGATCAAAACAAAACATTAAGAAAAAAGACAATAAACTAAAAAATTATCACTAGCTCTTTCAGAAAATGTGAGTGAATACCACATGTCCAATTCCAATATTATATTTTGTAGAGATCTTTCAGTGTAAATGTTGATATTTTTCAATCCATGCTTGCCTACTGTGTTACCCATTTCTCCTTAAGAGTTTGTATAATTGTATCATCACACAAACCCACCATTGTCATAGAGAACATCATCAGGGCAAGAACTTCCTGGTGAATATGTCCACTTTCCCCCCCCCCCCCCCCTATGGTTACCTTTCTTTACCTTCTCAATCTATATTTTGTGAGTGATTAATCTTATTATATATTATGATTTCTTTCCAGAGAAACCGTTCATATCTTTTTGTGCGAATTTTTCTGAAATCGAATCTGCAGAGTGATAGAGTAGTAGTATAGTAAGTATAGTAGTAGTAGCAGCAGTAGTAGTAGTAGTAGTACCACCATGGCGCGGGCGCCAACCATTAACCTTCAAAAGTGAACCTTTCAGGGGTCTACATCCGAGACCTCGGGTCACGCCTACAAGCGCATAGCAAATGTAAAAAAGTATTCTACATACAACACATATACTATAAAATATATACATATACCATATATCATATATATCATTATATTATAATAGACATATATATATATTTGTACATATATATATATGTCCATATATTATATAGTATTAGTCTAATATGTATAATATATATGTAATTATTAGATATATGTATATAGATATTATGTATATATATATAATATGATATATATATATATATGGATAGATCTATATATATGTTATATATATATATATATATATATATATATATATATTGTATATATATATATATATGTATATATCTATAATATGTATATATATATATATATGGTATATATATATATATATAATATAATGTAATATATATTATATGTATATATTATATATATATGTATATATATATAATGTATATCTAGATATTATATGTATATATATATATATGTATATATATATGAATATATATATTGTAATATATATATATATATTATGTATATATATATATAGTATATATATATATATATATGTATATATATATATATGTATTATGTATATCATATATAGTTACACAGCGGATATATGTATATATATAATAGATATGTATATATATAGATAGGGATATATATATATATGTAGATAATGATATATATGTAGAGTATATATATATAGTATATGAATATAATATGTACGATATATATATAGGTATAGGAGAGATGATATGTAATAGATATATATTATGTATTTCTATATATGGATAATTATATAGATATATGTATTAGAGAGAGATATGGTATATTATATTAGAGATGGTATTAGATATATATATGTAGTATATATATATAGGTATATACCCTAGATATGTATATATATAATATATGTATATTATGTATAGATGTATATATATATATATGGTATATAGTATATATGTATTATATGTAGAGAGTATGCATAGGTAGATCTATGTTATGGATGTAGATATATTTCATAGACAAACAGTAATACTTACATAGATACATACGTATCCATACATTTATATACATAGTATTTACAGTATAGTACATATATACCAATATATCAGAGATATAGATAGATTACATAAAGATATAGACTACATTATGCATAGAGAGACAGATACAGTAGAGAGAAGTATATATGACAGGAGATCAGATATGATAGTGATACATAGAGTAGCGATTATTACAGATAATATATATACATATATATACTAGTATACATATATATAATATATACATATGAGAGATTATAGACATAGAGATAGATAGACAGAAGGATTCTAATACATATTATATGTAGAGAGACAGAGAGAGATGAGATTACAGAGCAGATACAGATACAGAGAGAGTACATAGACAGAGACATAGAGGAGACAGATATTTAGAGATAGTACATACAGAGAATAGTAGACAGATAGATATAGACAGATGAGATAGTTAGACATATATATATAGACATATATATATAATACAGATATATATATATACAGAAGATATAACTATATGAATATACTATATTATATAGAGACAGTATATATACTATACATAGAGATATAACATATGAGATATATATACATATATATATCATATTACATATATATATATAATACTATACATATATACATATATACAAACTATATATATATTATTAACATAATATATATATATTACATATATATATATAGATATATATTATATAATCCAGATGTTTATAATATACATATAATAGATGTACTAACATATATAGAATATACATATAATATATAGACATATATATATATATACAATATCTAGAGTATTACAGATGATAGATATAGACAGAGCGGAATAAGAAGAGCCCGAGATATAGTAATAGTGATACAGACCGAGAGGATAGAGGATTACTCGAGAGCGAGGGAGGAATACGGCAGTGAGATAGAACTAGTAAGGACCACTAGATATATATATACACATAGAGAGAGATAGAGACGATTATAGAGCACATGAAGACAGAGAGAGATAGAGACATAATATAGAGAACTAAGAGTATAGACATATACATTAATACAGTAGTATAGTATAGATACATATAACAAGATAGATACAAGATACAGAACAGTACAGTCGATAGAATATAGATAAAGGTCGAGACATGAAGATACTATTAATATAGAGTAGAACAGAGATACTAGAGTACTATAAGAGAGTACCAGATATATATAGACATATAATATATACAGAGATAGAGTACAGTGCCAGATATAGAGAGGAAGGATAAAGAGACCGAGAGATATATAATATACAGATATATAGAATGGACTATAGTTACTAATATATATAACAGATATAGAGATATACATATATGATATATATCTAATATATTGTATTATAATACCTAGCAATAATATATACATATTATGAGATAACATTTACATAGAGATGATAAATTATTAATATATAATACCAGATAGATGAGAGAAGACAATATAAAAAGTATACGATATATAACATATAAGATATATAACTATACAATATGAAACTAGTATATATGTATGTAACATATATGTACGGAGAGAGTATTACCTATTATGCAATAGTGACATATATATACACCTAGTAAAGTATTATATACCGATTATATAATACGATAGTATACTGATTAGATTTACTCATATAAACAAGTTATACACTATAGGTATGTAAGCACATTATATATAGACTGTGCACACACTCACATATAGATAAAACGCACAGCTACTTATAGGGGATATTACCTATATATATATTATAGACATATAATATATATGACATGATATATATATATAATAGAATATATAGATATACATATATATAGTATATACATATATATAATAGACAGTATAATATATATATACATTATATAATATATACATGATACTATATACATATATAGAGATATAGCATATAAAGTATAATCTACATATATAGATATATACATATATAATATATACAATATAATATCTACATATATATAGAGATACATATATATATGACTACAGAGAGTATAATATCACAGATATATTAGGATAGACATATATATAGAGAGAACATTAGAAGTATATATATACAGTATGGAGAGGACTAGAGAGACCATATGTTTGTAGAGTATATATCCATAGATAGAAGATGAGACAGAGAGAGAGAGATACATATATAAAATATACCATATATATATAATATACATCTAGATATATATACATATATAGATTTAGAAATAGAGTATATATATACTATAGTAAGATATACATGTATATATAATATATACATATATATAATATATCATATATATAATACATATTATATATACGATATCACGATATATATATGATAAAGCCTATAGTATATATATACCATATAGTAATGATTATGACATTATATATACAAGTTAACATATATATACATATATACAACTTATAGGTCATACATTACATTATATATACATATACAGTATAGTAATACATTATACATCATAGTATTACATTACTACATATACTATACATATACATATATATTACATTAATTATATATGACATATAGACATTATATATATATCTCACAGTATACTATATATACCTACATGTATATACACATATAGTATATATACACAATATATATATATATACATATACATATATAGTATATACAATATACATTGTATATCATGTATATGACATTATATAAGACAATATATATATACACATATATAATACACAATATTACACCATAAATATATACATATATAATAACATTATTATTATTATACATAATATGAGAGAGAATATACACATAATAGATTATATATTAACATATATCATATACATATATATATACATAATATAGTATACATCTATTATATACATATTATATATACATTATATATATACATATATATATACATGTATATATTATAGTAACATATATCATATATACATATATATTATACCATATATATATACAATATATATACATCTATAATACAGATATATTATATAGATATACATATATATAGTACATATATATACTATATATACATATCTATATATAGTACATATATTATATATACAATATATATAAAATATACTATATCATATATAGTATTACATATAGATATACAGATATATAGACATATATATATACATGATATATATAAATATATACATACATATATACAGACAGATAATACATACATATGATAGACATACATATATTACATACATATCTACATTATATATATACATATATATATAAATATAGATATACATATATTATATACATATATAGTAGTACAGATATTATATAACATATATAGGATACATATATATACATTATTATATATTACATATATATATACATATATATATACATACATCTAATATACAATACTATATAACATATACTATATAGAAGATAGTATAGAATTACATATATATATACATATTATATACATATATAAGAAATATATATATACATAGATATATACAATATATAACATAAATATATACATATTATAATCATACATATATATAGTATACATACATATAGGAGATGTATATATACATAGTGACTAAATATATATATACATGTTATATATACATACATATAGACATCCTAACACATATAATACACATATATATATACACATTAATTATACTATATATATACATATATTAGTATACATATAGTATTATATATACATATAGAAGTATACATATATTATATATATTTAAATAGTATATTAGTACATATTATATATATATACATTAATATATATCTTATAAACATATAGATATATACATAATATATATAATACACGCAAATATATATACATAATAATATCTAATATATATATATATCACATATAATAGGATAATATACATCTATATAATATGACATATAATATAGATATATACCAATATATATATATATAGACATTATAATATTCTTACGATAGATTACTCTACGTATACAATAATATCTATCGAACAAGCTATCATAGGTATCCCTAGTCTAGAGTTTGAGAGCAATATATCTCTTATACAATAGATTATATATCAACATCACTAGAAATATAGTTGGTATTACACACACACATACATACGTAACAGATATCTATATCTACCTAATGCCTCTAACTCTATCTATTATATCTATTATATACCATATACTATAATGTGCTAGTGTGTAGATGAGTAATCGTAGGTTACAGATATAGGTTATAGTATACATATAAAAGATATATATAGCATTGAGTATGTATATGTTATGTATGCACATTATAGTTATGGTACAGTGCTAGTATTCACAGGTATATATATATGATATCATAGTATATGATATGGTATACATGTATTATTATTATGTTGTTTATTTATGTATTGATAATGATTAGTATAATTAGTACAGGAGTAGTATATAAGACTACATTAATAACCGTGTGTAAATATACAGTAGAATAGATATAAGATAGAGTACAATATTACATATACATCGTCGTACAGGCCTCTGCCCCATCTTGACGCGCCACTATAGTAGTGACATATACATATATATACATAGTATATACTATGAAATAGTATACATATTATTACATATTTTTTGTTTATTACTATATCTACATATATATATATAAAGAAATAGTTACTTGGGAGTGATATACATATGATATAGTAGAAACCGATAATTCAATACGATATATACATCTATACAATAGATACATACATCTATATGAGGTTATGATACATAAGGTATAGACCATATATACATATAGTATATTATATATATATTTATATACATATGGATACAGAGTATAGTAGTTATATATATATAATGATATATATATATATATTAGAGCCATATATACAATATATATATGAATATATGATAGATATATATATACAGGTATCATACATATATAGTGAGATATATACAGTCTGATCAGTATATATATATAGGTATATATACATTATATAGGATATTATAGTGGTATACCCTATATATATATAACATATATACAGATAATATATAGATATATATACATATATAACATAATATATATATGCATCTACATATATATATATACATTATATAAATTATATATATATATATATATATATATATAATATAATATACATATTATACATATACCCCCTTTATATATATAATATACTATATATATATATATATTTATATTATATATATATATATAACATATACAATACATATACATATATATATATAACATACACTATACATACCATAACACACCCATAACATATATTATATATATATACATATATACATATATATAATATATATCACACTTATCATAGAATACATATATATATATATATAATATATAATATATATTTATATATATATAACATATATACATCAATTATACAGATACTATAATATATATATAATATATACAATATATACATATTATATTATATATATATATATAATATATATATATACATATATATCTAAATTATATATATATACATATATATATATATTATATAATACATACATATATACAATATTCTATATATATATATTATACATATATACAGATATATATATACAATATACATATATATTATATATATACAATAGAATATATATGATATATAATATACATACTATACATATATATAATATATTATTACAATATAGATATATAATATAATTATATCTATATATAGTATATATATATATATCTATGATGTTTCAGGGTGACAGGAGGACAACCTCGGGTATATATTGGGGTTGTTTATGCAACGTTTCGCCAAGGCATATGGCATCATTCAGGCTAAAATAGTATAAGAATTGTAATGCTAAAAGCATTACTACACAATTTACTAGAATTCCGAAAACAGATTTACTCTCACTCGGAATACCGTTGCCCTTACCAAAATTTAATAGCAAGAGTATGTCAATCACTACTTACATTGAGAAGCTTGTTAATACACACATATAAAGCCAAGAAACACTTATTACGGAGTGGGATAAATTAATTCAAGGCATCTCCACTTATTGCCCAGTCATCATATTTCGCCGACGATTCAAGAATTTAAACATTCATCTCCAAAACATCCCACAAATTCTAATTTGAGGCCCTTAATACTCTAAAACTCTGATGATACTATCCTAATCACTAGCACCCGATAAAGGCACCGAGTTACAGTAATTTTAGATAAAACTGAGTACATTAACAAAACTGAATCCACCTTAGTTGATAAAACAACAAGTTATAAAAGTCCTCAGCTAGACAACACATTTTCACTTACACACTAAAATGGCTGAATGACTATCCGTTACCTCCCACACCACATAGCAAAGTACTAAATCAAAGTCATTATACACACGATGGTTTCCATTATATATTCCTAGTGGCTCTTCTCCTGGCGTCCTTTATGGATTACCATAAAACCACATAAAATAGTGGTTAACTCCCTGTACGTCCTCATTTAAGTGCTAGTAGTAGTTAGGCACCACTTTTAATACTTAAGGCTAGCTAAATTACGTTCGTCCGGAGTAATTTGGATCCCATTTAATAAGTAACGAACCACACATATAGAAGATAGTACATTAGAATTTGCACACGATATGAGAGAAAACAATCAACGTAAACAACGCGGTAATCTGGCTAGTTTGACACCAAGTCACTCTCACAAAACATCCATTAGATGAACTATGAAAGAATCACTGATTAAAGTAGTTCATATAAGGCTACCTTATTTTCATATTACACACAACACACACAATTTCTAGGATTTATTAAAACGTTATGCTATAAAAGACTCTACATTTATTTTAACAAAAACTTTATGTCCAAATGGATGGGTTTTTACCATTGGATCGCCGGTGTCCTTCAATTGCTAAATGATTTGTTATGTCACCAGGAGGACATGTTTTTGGCTGACAACGTCTAAACTTTTAAACTGTTTATCTATTATAAACGATATGTAAGACGAACTTTGTTTTGATCTTTTTAAAAAATTTTACGAGCACAATTCCTTATTCTGAATGTACTTAATCTCTCGCACCCAAAGATTAAAGTTCACATTTTATTGAAAATGTTGCACGAATCATCACTACCATTTTTAGACTATACCTAGTTACTCGTAATAAAAATAATTAACTTACCACTCAGTCTGAGAAAACCCCCCCCCCCCCCCCCCCCCCTACTTTCTTGTTTAGGAGACTCAATATGGCTGTCATTATCCCTAACCGCGAGACGTTAAAATTCAATACTATTAAGACCTACTACACAGAGATGCTATTAGTTACTCATCTAATTGGTTTCTTTGATCACATTGGAGATCAAATTCCTCACCAATTTTTTCCAAACAATGGCTACCCCTCAAATTAATTGAAACACATCATCACAAAGTTCTTAGATAACAGTTCCCACCCCGAGTCGAAACGACCCCACCCACCCGAACCCAGTAATAGAAACACACATATGTTAAACTTCCCCAATTTTATGGCCATCTCAGGTCAACCCCACCCACCTGCGGGAAAAACTCATATGATGATACTTAAGTCACATCTATCCTAACTCAAAATTTAATTTATTTTTACTAATTCTCTTAGACTACCTAAGACATGTAGTATTTCAAATATAAAGACCTCTTCCCTTAAAGTCCCTTATTTCTTAACATAATTTATTGAATTCAAATTGTTCTATTTGTACAAACGCTAGGATACTGTCGGCGAGGACGACCAAGGAATTAACCCTTATGCTTTCTGAGCATAAAGGTGTTTCTGCACGTTAATGGTCGACCCATTTCTTCACATTCGCAATCTGAATCCGTCACACTCACATGATTTAGATTCACACTTTTCTCTATGAATGACTTTAGTATCCTATCCAAGGCACACTACCTAGGTGACACTAAATTATTAGAAGCTATACACATCAAGCACTTGTCCCTGATTTAATAAACCAAGTCATTTCACACAAATACTATACTCAAATGATACCACGTTTCGATGCCGGGACTCTCGGTTCGACTCGCCCCCACACAAGCTGAAATGTCTCCCACAAAACTAGGTTCATTCAAGTCCTTACCAACATCAGGACAGCATACACACCAAGGTCCGTTAAGTACAAATGTTATAATTGTATTTATTAGTTAGTAATTTAGAAAGAACTATAGAAATATTTTTATTGTTCTTAGAAATAATTTTTTAGATTGTTCGCTGTTTAGCATTACCAATATTTATTAAATTTTACCTATTTTTAGCCTGATGATGCACAAAGGCCTTGGCGAAACGTTGCAATAAAGCAACCCCAAGTAGACCGAGTGTCCTGTTACACAACTTAAAACATCATGATGAATCTTAAACAAGGGAAATCAACTTGGAAATGTATATATTATACATTAATAAATGTTATATATACTATAAATTATGAGTACTGTGGATTTAATATATATATACCACTAGTATGAGCATAATATTATCATACCTGTATTACATATACATATATCACATTATAACATATCCAATTATACATATATACATCTCATACATATCTACATACTATAAACTCTTCGACACTATATTATTAACTAAGACATCTCTTATACATCACTCTATAATCATTATCTGTCCATCTTATCCTCTTCTCCTCTCTTACTGACTCCTTCATTCTTCTCTACTCTCCTCTCATCTCCTCATTACTCTCCCTCGTCTCGTCTACTTCTTCTCTCTCTTCTCTTTCTCTCTCTCGCTTCTCTCTCTCTCATCTCCTCTCTCTCTTTTACTCTTTCTATCTTTCATTCTCTTTCTTTTATTTCTCTTTCACACTATCTCTCGCTCTTAGGTTATAGAGGACAACCATGAGGATAAATTTGTTATCCCAAATGCACCTAGATTTACGGTAAATTAGATCGCTGTCGCCCTGTTATTTTCCAGTAGCCTTTTTGAATTGCCTTCACGCCTAACAAATTATCTCAGCTCTGACTCTCTTCTCTCTCTCTCTCTCTCTACTCTGTTACACTCTCACTCTTCTACTCTCTCTTCTCTCTCTCTCTCTCTTCTCTCTCTCTCATCTCCACTCTGATCCTCTTTATGTCTCTCTCTCATACTCTCGCCTGTTCTTCCCTCTATCATAATTTATTTATGTGAGCTACCCTGACACGTCGCCATCACACTCATGCTCTTACCGATACTTACTTTTCTTACGTTAGTCACTGTTCTCTTCCTATACCTGTTACTTACTTTGCTTTATTTTGTAGGCTACATAACCTTCCTTACCGTTTACACGGGTTTTAACTCATCTACTGCCCGCAAACAGCATTCACTTACACAAAGCCTGGTTGCTATTTGCTTTGTCCTTTGTATTCCCAATATCTTTTCTGTCGTTCTTTTCCCTTCCTACTCTGCGTCCCTGTGCCTGCGATTTACTCGTGATGGCGTCAGAAAAGGCCAAGATGGGGAAAAAATAGTGATAGGAGCAGCACTGTGGAATGGCGGTGAAGGATGTTTTTTGAGTGGCATAGGTTTGATTCTTTGCAATAACAGGAACATTGGTATATTTACGAAGAGATAAAGAGAGAGAGAGATGAAGAGAGGAGAGACCGTGACGGAGAGAGATGAGGGGAGGAGAGAGTGAGTGAGAGAGAGAGAGGAGAGACTAATGCGAGGAGAGAGAGAGAGGATGAGAGAGAGAGAGAGAGATAGAGGGGACAAGACGAGGAAAGAGAAAGAGAAAGAGAAGAGAGAGGCTGAGTGAGAGTGGGTTAGAGGAGAGGGTGTAGTAGCCAGGATTGTGTGGAAGGGATGGACCGTGGAGATCTTTCCCTTGGGTTTGCTACGCCTGAAGGATTCCAAAGAGCAGATTTTAGAACAAAATCATATATACTCGTAGATAGTACGATTGATAGATATGTTGATAATTAGTTCCAATTGCTTACTCTCTTCTGGTGTTTAATCATCCTTTACATCCTTTCTCCTTCATTTTCTCCTTCTTCTTCCCTCTCCCTCCTCTTCTCCTACTCCTCTTCTCTCTCCTTCTCCTCTTCTTCCTCCTCCTTCATACCCTGCTAATGACATTTAATCAGTCATTTCAACTTCCGTACTCACGACCAATTATCGACGGAGGAAAAGCGTGACTGCCGGCTGCTTGCCCCACCTGTGAACTAGACGCCTCCTTTGTTGCTCTAACTACCCTATTACCCTTCATCTCGGAGAACACTCGTACCTATTACCCCCCCCCCCTCCAAGACAGCAAGTGCGTGTTTGAGGGAGTAGGGATGCAGGGGGTGGGGGGAGGCAGAAAGAAGGGGTACAATCTTTGGTGGTCTTCCCTCATCAACACACCTGATTGTACCTTCTTCATGTCAATTTCCCCTCGCGTGAATGGGAGAGGAGGTTTCTTCATCCCTATTTTTAATTAGAGGGTCGCATTTGGTCTGTGTGAGATCCGTGGTAAAGTGGATTATTGGATTCAGGATGTGGTAGTGGCGGCGAGGGGGGGATGGAGGGAGTGAGAGAAGGGAGAGGAAGGAAAAGAGGATGGAGGGATAGAGGAAGGAAAAGAAGAGGATGGAGGGATAGAGGAAGGAAAAGAGGATGGAGGGATAGAGGAAGGAAAAGAAGAGGATGGAGGGATAGAGGAAGGAAAAGAAGAGGATGGAGGGATAGAGGAAGGAAAAGAAGAGGATGGAGGGATAGAGGAAGGGGGTAAATGGTAAGGGGTCTCTGGAGGTGGAATTAGAGGTGATGGTAAAAGGGAGGTTTTTGTGGAGTGTTTACTGGTGGTGTGTGTGTGTGGTGTGTGTGTGTGTTAGGGGGGAGGAGTGTTGCTGGGCGATGCGAGAGAAGAGGATGAGAGATGTAGCAGAGACGAGAGGAGAGACCGATACGAGGAGAGATGAGGACGAGGAACGAGAGAGGACATGAGACGGAAGAGATTCGAGAGAAGCGAAGAGAGACGGAGATGAGAGGATCTAGGAGGAGAGAGAGATCGAGAGAGAGACGAGAGAGAGCATGTTTCTTCTGGATGTATACACGGGACAACAGCAACAGTAACAGCAATACGCAATATCGTTTATTGTGTTCGTTTGTTTTTTGTTCATGACTATGCCAGCTGTGCCTTGCAGTACGTATTAATTCATCGAATATAAAACAGCCAACAAGGGCAGGCACAAAAAGTGGACCATTAATCTTCCTCACACATAACACCCATCAAAACATCATCACCACAATAACAAACAACCACTAAACACCATCACATTCAAAACAAACAACAAAAACACACCCAAACTATAAGTGAAAAAAAATAACAGCAAGGAATTCCAGCGGCATACCAAGAAAAAAAAATAAAGGCAAACAAGGTGAAAAAACGCGCCACTATTTATATCTAACAACGTAACTCTGCGCCTGACACCGATCCAAAACTCAGGTATTACACACACTCTTCTCTTTCCTCCTCCTCCTCCTCGCCTCTCCTCCCCCTCCTCCGCCTCCTCACTCTCCTCCTCCTCGACCTCCGCCTCACTCCTCCTCTTTCAATTGACAAAAGAAATAATGGTTTTATAAACCTAAACGGTTCAACGTTGCCATCACCGCGCTCCGTTAAAAATTATCTCAATGTTAGCGCGTTTGATGATGGAACAAGGTACCAGCAAATGTTGTCGGAGCCAAAACACAATATACACAATGTCAAAAACAGACTGACGCGCACTGTAAAGTAAATGGGTATTGATAGTGCAATCGTAATCTATCTCCCGTATCGATTAGTTGTCGGTGGTAGTGCGTAGTTGTAGTTCAGTATTTTTCATAATCCTATCTTCTGCACTATGGAACTTCCATGTTTCCTATCATCTTTAGGGACATGGTATCATTTTTCCACTGTTTTCTTACAAAGTAGTTGGATATGTTAGTAGTATGTAGTCAAGCAAGATTACTACACGCTATGGGATCCAATAGTGCTCCTGGTGTTGTGACTCTATGTATACCTATGGATACTCCTCCTCCTCCTCCTCCTCCTCCTCCTCCATTCTCTCTTCCTTTCGGCCTTTTCCTTTCTCTCCTTTTCTTTCCTCACGTCTCCAAAAGGCACCCAATACTAAATAGGTTCTTCAGACATCCTCAGGCACTCCACCACCTCTCTCTTCCTAAAGGTGGCATTGGGAAGGAGAGCCAAACACACGCCTCAAAGTACTCGAGAATAATTATAGTAGTTTACCTTCCACTGGTGTTGCTCCGTTTTCTATGAGTGAACATGAAGAATTAGGAACGCCTTATTAACACAGGGCGGTACTACGGTCGTGAAAGTGGTGGTGGTGGGGGACGCGGTCGAGTTATCAGGTTATAATGGTATACACAAGAGGCGATGGAGGTGGACGTAGCGATGAAATAATTTTTGTTGTGGTGTTGGTTTTGGTAAATGTGGAAGAGGAGGTAGTGGTGGTGGATAGTAAAAGTGATAGTATTAGTGGTGGTAGTAGTGGCAGTAGTAGTAGAAGTTGTGGTTGGAGGACAGTAGTAGTATAAGTAGTTGTAGTAGTAGTGGTGGTTGTAGGAGGAACAGCAGTAATGACGGTAGTGGTAGTAGTAGCAGTAGAAGTTGTGGTTGGAGGATAGTAGTAATAGTAGTAGTATACGTAGTTGTACTAGTAGTAATACAACAACAGTAATGATAGTGTAGGTGGTGGCGGTAGGAGTAAGAATTGAGATAGAGAGATAATAATACCATCATGGAAATAGTGGCAAGGATGGAAGGGTGGATAGATGAAGGAAATAGTGGCAAGGATGGAAGGGTGGATAGATGCCGGCGATGGACATGGTATGTCTGAGAACACTGCCATCTGTCTACAACTTTACAACTCTTGTACAACTTTATTCCAACTTCATCCAACAAAATCTCCTCAGCATTATCTTATCTAACTTTATGAACAACACCGTTAGTTTTATTAGCACACATTTTAGCGTCACTCATGTTAAAGTCTATATCTTCATTCCTTTCTCGTCATATTAAGTGAATATAATGACATAGTAATAAAAATAAAACTCACATGCAGCAATAGTAACAGTAACAATAACCTGCAAAAATACCACACAAAAGAAACCAACATTACCATCCACCAGCATTACAACCACATTTACCTAACTACTTACTTTCATATTATTTCATATTTGTATCACCAAGCAGCGCCACAACGCTAACAACACCAGCAACGCAGAAAATGTAAATGAAAACAACGTCCCATTTTCCATTACATATTCGTTTTCTTTTTATTTGGTTGTTTTAAGGGGGAAGTGCGGTAACCTTGCTGTGCCTGGCTGCCTTCCTCGCCTCATTTGGCATGGCGGGTGTGCGGGTGACCCAGCCTCGACCTCGCCTTGCCCGTCGTGTTCCTCTTATTATTCCACCAGCGTGTGTTCAACAAATTCCTTATCGCGAAGGGAATTGAGGCGACAGAGAGAGAGAGAGAGAGAGAGAGAGAGAGAGAGAGAGAGAGAGAGAGAGAGAGAGAGGACGAGAGAGCGAGCGAGAAGACGGAGAGAGAGAGGAGAGAGAGAGAGAGAGAGAGAGAGAGAGAGACTAACTGGCGGATAGAGTCGAGGAAGAGAAGGGGCAGTGGGTAATATAAAGAGATAGGAAGAAAATGTTAGAATATTCCGTCCTCCCTTCTACCTTCCCTCTGTACCTTTCTCGCTCCCTTATCTTCCTCTCCGGCCTCCCATTCTCCCTCTCTTTTTCCCTCCCTGCCTCTATCCCATCTAGGTGCATGTTGCCGCCAGTCCCTACACCGAGAAGAATTTGACAGGGATACCTTTTGCCACGATACTATGTGTTATACTCAGCATAGGTTCCAAAGAAGGGAACTCTCTCTGTCTACCTCTCTTCCTCTCTATCTCTCTCTCTCCTTCTCTCTCTCTCTCTCTCTCTCTCTCTTCTCTCTCTCTCATCTCTCTCTCTCTCCCCGTCAGGGTGGCTCGGTTTAGAGCTGCTTGGGCTCGCGTGTCAGCGTCCTGCAATTCATGGACAGCGGTATCGAGTCCTACCAAGTTAGATCCTGGCGTGGTGGCGCTTTTTATAGTCAATAACCTTGTAGTTGGTACTTGCAAAGTGTCTAGATAGGATCAAAGTATCTTATCTTATCTCTCTCTCTCTCGACCATCATCTTATCTTATCTCTCTCTCTCATCAACATTGCTATTTTTTCCTCTTTTTTATTTCTTTAATTATGCACGCTAATACCGTCTTATTTTTCTTCATCGTTTATCTTATACATGCAGTACAAACAAAAAATATAGGCTAAAAAGAATGATTATATAACAAGACTAACTAATAATCCCAACCCTTGCTATACTAGACTATTTATTCCTTCTTATCGCTTAGATACCCTCATGTATGCATAATGAACCCTGTACACAGTTATATAGAGGTAAGATGGACGGGAGGGGAAGGTGGAGGGGAGAGGATAAATATAATAATATTATAATAATAAAATAGGATAATAATAATAAGCAAGGTTTTAGTTACTCCTATAATCTTTCACTACTCAGCTTCTCGTCTTACTCCCACCATTATATCTCATACATAACTTAAAAACACAAGATAACATAAAAAAAAGTTTTAAAGCTCCTTATCCACCTTTTTCCCTTGGCCGGAGGGAAGGAGTAGATGGACGGGAGGGGAAGGGGCAGGAAGGGGGGGGGGCGGTTCGTCTTATCCACCTTTTTTTCTCTTCGGAGGGAAGGAGGTAATAACAGGGAAAAAAAGGGGGAAAGTAAGTCCTCTTATCCACCTGTTTCCTTCCCTTGGCCGGAGGGAAGGAGGTAGATGGACGGGAGGGGAAGGGCAGGGGAAGGGGGAAGGGGGGAGGTTCCTCTTATCAACCTGTTTCCTTCCTTTAGCCAGAGGGAAGGAGGTAGATGGATGGGAGGGGAAGGGGAAGGGGGAAAGGGGGAGGTTCCTCTTATCCACCTGTTTCCTTCCCTTGGCCGGAGGGAAGGAGTTAGATGGACGGGAGGGGGAGGAGGAGGAGTAGTAGTAGTGGTAGTGGTAGGAGGAGAAGGAGAGGAGAGGATTTTTTTTTTTTTTTATATATTTTTTTTATATTTTTTTTTATAGGAGTATTAAGGCGCTAGGGTGACTCGTCCAAGTGCCACGTGCTGAAGCCTAGCCAGCCGTAACATCTTGTTGCACTGAACCCTAAACAGTGAACACCGGAAACATGACATCCCCGGCAGTACTTCACGCCTCCTCGGGAAATCTCCCACACCCGAGGATATTTGTCGGTAAAGGATCTGTGAGGGAATCGAACCCACACCTTTTTGCTGATGTATTGAAACACCAACACTTTACCACTGAGCTATCAAGCCCCAACGAAATATAGTAGAGAAGATATATTTGAACACCACACCCGAAAGAGGGTAGGTATAGGGTAACTACTAGGCTACTAACTCCAACCTGAGGACAGACACTCAGACAGTCAGAGAGAGGAATGAGCTAGGAGGATATTTATTTATATAACATACTTACATAATGCTTATGAGGTGAATAAAATAACGATTAAATAATGTCATGTTAACACCAGTCACGGCGGTATGAGGATTTGTTTTGATGGTCAGCAGGTCGCACCCAAGCCACCTGAGAGCCTTCGCTCTACTGGTTAATAATGGACGACACATGTACTGCTTCCATGTATTTTGTTGATCATTGCAGTGTATATGTAAATATAGTCACAAGGATTACGGTGCGGCAGAAAGGTTGTATTGTAGATCCAAGGAAGGAGAAAGAGCGGTGCGAGACCCAGACTTTGGCGGTGGCTCCGAGTTGATTACACAACCATCACTTCGTTGCGGGAAACTGAAGTGTTGGTTGTTGTGTGTGTACTAATTGTGTGTGCGTGTACTGTGTGTTGTGTGTGTGTGTGTGGTGTACTGTGTGTGTGTGTGTGTGTGTGTGTGTATGTGTGTGTGTGTACTGTGTGTATGTGTGTGTGTGTGTATTTTTACTAATTGTGTGCGTGCGTATACTGTGTGTGTGTACTGTATGTGTGTGTGTGTGTGTGTGTAGTAATACACACACACACACACACACACACACACACACACACCACACACACACAAACGCACACACACATACACATAAAAAAGCCTACTCGGAAAACCTGCTTGAGAAGGGAGAAAGGTAAGAAGGAAGAAGGGAAGGAAGGAAGGTAGTACAGGAAGGAAGGAAAGTAGGAAAGAAGGAAGGAAAGTATATAGGTAGGTAGGAAGGAAGAAAGGAAGGAATATAGAAAGGAAGAAAAGAAAATAGGAAAAAAGGATAGGTAGGAAGGGAAGTAGGAAGGTGGAGGTGTGGTGGGGTGTTAATGGAGGTCGAGAGGTGGGGTGGGAGGGGTGATGTGACTTGCAGGGTGGGGTGTGGTAGGGTGTAAGGTTGAAGGGTGTGTGAGAGGTGGCAAGGTGTAAGGTGTGTGGTGGGGGTGGCAGGGGTGATGTGACTTGCAGGGGTGGGAGTGGGGTGGTAGTGTAGAAGGGAAGGAAGAAAGGTATTTAGATAGAGGTGTGGTGGGGTGTCGAGAGGTGGGGGTGGCAGGGTTAGGGCTGAGTAGGGTGTAGGGTTCGAGAGGTGGTGGTGAGGTAGGGGGAGGGTGAGGTAAGGTGTGGAGTGGGTCTGGTTTGTCTTCTTCACCTGGTGGAGGGGGAGCGTTGGGTTACCTGGGGGTGGGGGGGCAGCGCGTTCTCACCTGGGCAGGGGAGGAGAACGTACTCACTCACACCTGTCTTGCTGCTCCTTGGCACATTTTCTCTGTATTCCTATTCAAACAAGATATTCTTCTCCTTCAGTGTATAAATAATAACTCTTTCTTTTCTGTTGCATCTCTTACTAAATTATCCTCTCTACTTTTCTCCACTCTTCTACTCTTCTCTTCTACTTACTATTTATCTCTACCTCGTCATCTTTTCTCTCTATCTACTCTTCTTTTCTTATCTTCTATTCTTTTCTTACTATCTTCTTCTTTTTCTATTCTATTCTTTTCTCACTATTCTAGTTTTCTTTTCTCGGCTCTTTATCTCTTTCTCTCTGATTCCTATTTAAACAAGATATTTTTTCTCCTTCAGTCCATTATATAACACTCTTTCTTCTCTGCTGCATCTCTTACTAAATTATTTCTTAATTCGCTATTCTTCTCTACTATTCCTTATTATTACTATTCTTTACTCTATTTCTTGTCGTCTTACTCTGCACCTCTTTTTCTTTTTTATAAGCAAGTTTTAGTACTTTGAACATAATCTTTCGTAAATCTTCACTTACTCTCTACGTTATTCGTTATTACATATAGTCATGTATTATTTCTATATATATATTTATATATTAATTATATATATAATAATATATATATATATTACTATATATTTAACATAATCTATGTATATATTCACTTACTTATTATTCGATTTAATCATATATATATAATATATATATATATATATATATTAATTATATATTATATATATATATATTAATCATTATATATTATATATATTATATTTACATATATTACATTTTATTAGTAGTATTATTACTCCACTTTTTTTCTCTCTCATTTACATCACTACTCTACTATTCTCTATATTAAATACATTCTCTATATTCTCGTATTTCTCTACTCCTACTCTCTATACTATTCTACTATTTACTCATAATAAATAACATAAAATAAGCAAGGTTTTAGTTACTCTACTTTCCCTACTGAACACTCCACGCTATTCGGTCATATTACTCCCACTTTTATTCTCTCATACAAAATAATAAAAGCCAAGGGTTTTGTGGGTGCAGGTCATTTGTACTGAAGCGATTGTACGAGGTCAGGAGTCATCAGCAGTTCACTTCGTCACGCGCGGAGGCAAAGGCCATAGAGTCAGATAGGACCCAAAACCGGGGAGGGGGGGGGGGGGAGAGAGAGAAAAGGGGAGAGAGAGGAGAGAGAGAGAGAGAGAAGAGAGAGAGAGAGAGAGAGAGAGAGAGAGAGAGAGGAGAAGAGAGAGGAGGAGAGAGACGAGAGAGATGAGAGAGAGATGAGAGAGAGAGAGAGAGAGAGAGGAGAGAGAGAGAGAGAATATATAGACAGATGAATACACACATACATACATGAAAATTATTATAATATTGATGATGATGAAAATTACATTAATATTAATAGCAGTAATAATGATATTAATGATGATGATAAAAACAATGATAATAATAATAGGGGATTTAGGGGACTCTTGGGGACACATGAGCCGCGTTTCAGTCCCGGCATCTCATTCCCGCGGGAGAAAGGGACGCGGAGACCAGATTTACCCGTTAATTTAAAGCTCATAAGTCCTTGAAGAGCGGCAGTAATAGTAGTAGTAGTAGTAGTAGTATAGTAGTAGTAGTAGTAGTAGCAGTAGCAGTAGTAGTAGTAGTAATTCTAGTAGTGTTCAATGTATTATCCTCAAAAAACAATTCCAGCAGCTCGCTAATATACTAATCAAGTGTTAAGTACCAGGATAATCTCACCGTATATAATAACACATGCAAGAAGGAGAGTTGGGTGGGAGGGGGGGAGGAAACTATGATGGGGAGAGGAGGAAGGAGAAGGAGGGAGAGGGGGAAGAGGAGGACGAGGAAGGAGGGAAGAGGGAGAGGGGAGGAGAGGGCAGGTGCAGAATACCCCAGACATTGCTTATAAACATAGATGCTAGGAGAAGGAGAATGAGTAAAGGATGTTGGTAAAGGGGAGTGAGAAGAGGAGAGAGTGTTGAGTGGATGTACTTAGGGAGTGAGAGAAGGTAAAGGAAAGGTGAAGGAAAAGTAAAGGAAAGCTGTGGATGACGGTGATTTAGAGAAGGGCTACATAGAAATATTGAGGAGAGAAGAGTAGGGAAATCACGGCACGAATAGAGATGAAGAAATAGTTATACACAGTTTTGTTCGGAACTACGAAAACAGGATTGCGAAAAGGCACAAGTAAATCCTGCGAAGAGAAGGATATGAGGCAAGGAAGGAGGAAGAAACAAAAAGAAAAGGACGATAAATGAAGAAAGAAAAGAAATGAGAGTAAGGAATGATGTGGATGTGAATGTATATGTAAAAAAAGAAGCTTTGAAAGAATGAAATTTAAGAAAAGAGAAATTTAATCTTGAAGAAAATGAATGGAAAATAATGGCAGAGACTGATGGGATAAAAAAAATATACTATAACTAACAGAGAGATGAGAGAGATGAGAGAGTATGGAGATTGAGGAGGAGAGAGAGATGGAGAGAGACGAGATGAGGATGAGAGCGAGAGAGAGAGACGGAGGAGAGAGAGATGAGAGCAGATGAGGAGAGAGAGACTGAGAGATCGAGAGAGAGACGAGAGAGACGGAGAGAGAGAGAGAGAGGAAGACAGATTGAGAGATGATGGTGAGAAGCAGAGAGAGAGAGAGAGACGAATGAGAGGAGAGAGAGGAGAGAGAGGAGGAGGAGAGAGAGAGAGATGGAGACATGAGGGAGAGAGAGAGTGAAGAGATGAGAATGTGAGAGACGAGAGAGATGAGATGAGATGAACATGGTTAGAGAGGTTTGAGATGATGAAGAGATGAGAGAGAGAGAGAGAGAAGCTAACAAAAGAGGTTTAAGAAAGAGGAAGGACGATGACGAGGAAGGAAAAAATTAATGATAGACAAATTCCATCTACAGCGGCCCAAGAATGTCTCGGCAATAAATAATCTGTGCCATAAATGGAAAGAAGCGAGTACAATGGCAATGTTTTTTTTATCATGCGTGTTTTACTTAAGTTATGCTCCATAAATAATCTCACGCACCACAGTAAAATGGTTAAGATGATCGGCTACACTATGAAGGAAAATGTGGGATTAATTATAAGTGTGCGGAGTATAATAATAAAAAGCTTAATAGATACCAATATATTATCTAAGGAAAATAATATAAAGGTTTAAGGCGAGAATCTGAGATATATTTTTTAAAACCGTACAGATATATTAAAACAATATATTGAAAGTGACATACATTTTCATTATCCTAGGAGAACGTGGAGGTTGATTTTTCAACAACACATCGAATGTTCTAGTGTTACGAGGTAAAGAATGGGATTTAAGGGAGTAATCACTTGGGCGCGATGTGGTTTGTGTGAGAGAGAGGACGAGGAGAGAGGAGAGAGACGAGGAGGAGCGGAGAGAGAGTTGAGGAGATGAGCGAGAGACTGAGGATACGTTTGAGAATTGGTGAGGAGTTGACGAGAGAGAGAGAGCGAGAGAGATGAGAGATGAGAGAGAAGATTTGATTTTGAAGTATGACGAGGATAAATGAGAGAGAGAAGAGAGAGAGAGATGGGATGTGATGACGAGATGGAGTGAGAGACCGGGATGGGCAGTACGAGGAGAGAGAGAGATGAGAAGAGAAGACGAAGAGAGAGGAGAGAGAGAGAGGAGAGAGAGCGGGAGGGTTTCTTTCGTTTTATATTTTCCTGTGTGTCTTTCCTCTGTATCTTCGCCCGTTTTATTCCTATTTCCCGCACTCTTCTTTTTCCTCTTCATGCTCCTATCTCCTTCTCCCTACCTCCACCGCTCCTCTTCCTCCTCTCCTCCTCCTCCTCCTCCTCCTGTCCTTCCTCTTTTCCTCACTCCCTCTCCTCTTCTTCTCCTCCTCTGTCCTTCAGTCAGCGTAATCTTTGTCTGAGGAATAAAAGCAAATAATCCTTTTGTCTTTTTTTGTGGGCAAGTTGTCGTGTGGGGCGAGGGAAGGGTTGGGACCGTTGGTCAGTTTCCCTTTTAACCAGACGAGGACGAGACTGAGAGAGAGGAGAAGAGAGAGAGAGATGTATGAGGGCGATGAGAAGAGAGAGAGAGACGAGAGAGAGAGAGAGAGGAGAGAGAGAGAGAGATGAGAGATGAGAGAGCGAGAGAGAGAGAGATGAGAGATGAGAGAGAGAGAAGAGAGAGGAGAGAGAGGAGAGAGAGAGTATGAGAGATAGAGCGAGAGAGAGATGAGGAGAGAGAGAAGACGAGAGAGAGAGAGAGAGAGAGATTCAGTAGAAAAGCTTTCCAGATTACGCATTTGAAAGGGAAGTAAAGAAAACACACAAACACACCACACACCACAAACACACACACACACACACACCACACACACACACAACAAACACCACACACACACACACCACAAGGACCACACTACACACACACACAAAACACACACACACACACAAACACACACACCACATACACACACACCATCACACAGACACACCACACACACACCCACACACACACACACACACACACACACACACACACC
>JACEEZ010000804.1:0-17778 GCA_016584305.1 Chionoecetes opilio | reverse complement strand
TATATAATATATTTTATATATATATAAATATATATATAATTTATTTTATATCATTCATAGTCATATTACTCCCACTTTTTTTCTCTCTCATTTACATCACTACTCTACTATTCTCTACTATTATATTACATTCTCTACTATTCTCTATTCTTCTACTCCTACTCTCTATACTATTCTACTTTAACTCATTAATAAAATAAGCAAGGTTTTAGTTACTCTTACTTTCCCTCTACTCTCTCACGCTATTCTGTCATCTTACTCCCACCTTTTATTCTCTCATTAACATAAATAATTAATAAGCAAGGGTTTTGTGGGTGCAGGTCATTTGTACTGAAGCGATTGGTACTGAGGTCATGTGATCATCATCAGTTCACTTCGTCCACGCGCCGGATGGCCAAATGGCCATAGAGTCAGATAGGACCCAAAACCGGGGAGGGAGAGAGAGAGAGAGAGAGAGAGAGAGAGAGAGAGAGAGAGAGAGAGAGAGAGAGAGAGAGAGAGAGAGAGAGAGAGAGAGAGAGAGAGAGAGAGAGAGAGAGAGAGAGAGAGAGAGAGATAATATATAGACAGATGAATACAAACACACATACATGAAAAAGATTATAATATTGATGATGATGAAAATTACATTAATATTAATAGCAGTAATAATGATATTAATGATGATGATAAAAACAATGATAATAATAATAGGGGATTTAGGGGACTCTTGGGGACACATGAGCCGCGTTTCAGTCCCGGCATCTCATTCCCGCGGGAGAAAGGGACGCGGAGACCAGATTTACCCGTTAATTTAAAGCTCATAAGTCCTGAACAGCGGCTGTAATAGTAGTAGTCGTAGTTGTAGTAGTAGTAGTAGTAGTAGTAGTAGTAGTAGCAGTAGCAGTAGTAGTAGTAGTAATTCTAGTAGTGTTCAATGTATTATCCTCAAAAAACAATTCCAGCAGCTCGCTAATATACTAATCAAGTGTTAAGTAGCAGGATAATCTCACCGTATATAATAACACATGCAAGAAGGAGGGTTGGGGGGGAGGGGGGGAGGAAACTATGATGGGGAGAGGAGGAGGAGGAGGAGGGAGAGGGGGAAGAGGAGGACGAGGAAGGAGGGAAGAGGGAGAGGGGAGGAGAGGGCAGGTGCAGAATACCCCAGACATTGCTTATAAACATAGATGCTAGGAGAAGGAGAATGATTAAAGGATGTTGGTAAAGGGGAGTGAGAAGGGGAGAGAGTGTTGAGTGGATGTACTTAGGGAGTGAGAGAAGGTAAAGGAAAGGTGAAGGAAAAGTAAAGGAAAGCTGTGGATGACGGTGATTTAGAGAAGGGCTACATAGAAATATTGAGGAGAGAAGAGTAGGGAAATCACGGCACGAATAGAGATGAAGAAATAGTTATACACAGTTTTGTTCGGAACTACGAAAACAGGATTGCGAAAAGGCACAAGTAAATCCTGCGAAGAGAAGGATATGAGGCAAGGAAGGAGGAAGAAACACAAAAGAAAAGGACGATAAATGAAGAAAGAAAAGAAATGAGAGTAAGGAATGATGTGGATGTTGAATGTATATGTAAAAAAAGAAGCTTTGAAAGAATGAAATTTAAGAAAAGAGAATTTTAATCTTGAAGAAAATGAATATGGAAAATAATGGCAGAGACGATGGGGATAAAAAAAATACTATAATAACAGAGAGAGAGAGAGAGAGAGAGAGAGAGAGAGAGAGAGAGAGGAGAGGAGAGAGAGAGAGAGAGAGAGAGACGAGAGAGAGATGAGAGAGAGAGAGAGAGAGAGAGAGAGAGAGAGAGAGAGAGAGAGAGAGGAAGAGAGAGAGAGAGAGAGAGAGAGAGAGAGAGAGAGAGCTAACAAAAGAGGTTTAAGAAAGAGGAAGGACGATGACGATGAAGGAAGAAATGAATCAGAAGACAAATTGCCTACGCGGCCAAGAATGTCTGGCAATAATAATCGTCACTATAATGGAAAGCAGCGATGTACAATGGCAATGTTTTTTTATCATGCGTGTTTATTAAGTCCCTGCCATAAATATCCACGCCCCCAAAAAATTTGGGAGATCCCCGGCTACACAGGGAAGGGAAAAATGGGTTTAAAATTATAAGTGTGCGGACGTATAAAAAACTAAAAGTTAAATTTAGAACCAATATTTTTATCAAAGGGAAAAATTAAATTTATAAAATTTTAAAAAGGGGGAAATTTAGATTTTTAAAACCGAAGAAAATAAAAAAATATTGAAAGGGACAAAAACATTTTCAATAAGGGTGAACGTGGGGGCTTGATTTTAAACCCCCCCAAATCGAATGACTATTTTTACGGGGTAACGAATGGGATTTGGGGGAGGTAATAAACTTGGCCCCAAGTGGTTGGTGTGAGAGAGAAGAGAGAGGAGGGGAGAGAGAGCGAGAGGAGAAAAAATGGAGAGAGGAGAGAGAGAGAGAGAGAGAGAGGGGAGAAAAATTCTTTTTTAAAAAGCTTTCAGACCCTGCATTTAAAAAGGGAAGTAAAGAAAACACCCCACCCACACCCCAACACACACACCAAAACCAAAACCACCCACACATACACCCCCACCCCCACCCCCCCCAAACAAAAAACCCACCCACCCACACCCACCCCACCACCCACCCCCCACCCACCCACCCACCCACACACACACACACAACACAAACACACAAAACCACACACCCCACACACACCACACAAACCACACACACAACACAACACTTTACACACACCACACCCACCCCCAAAGTCAGGTCAGTGGGGGTGCTTTTCCTCTTTTTTTTTTGGACATTTTCTCGTTTTGCTTGTCCATCGTTCTCTTTCCCCCGCCTTGTATGTCTGCCTCTTTTTTCTTATTTATGGTCTTAACATGTATATATCTGTGCCCTTATTTTTATCTTCATCGATTTCTTTTTCCTAGATTAGATTCTCTTTTGCCTCTTTTTTCTTATTATGGTCATTCACATGAATATATCTTGCCCTTTTTTTTCTATCTTCATCCCCATTTAATCTCCCCAATTTATTTTTCTCTTTTCCCTTGTTGAATTTTTGTTACTGCTTTTATCTAAATATTTGTCGGTCTGTCTCTCTATCCCCTTTTTTTCTCTCTCTCCTCTCTCTCTCTCCTCTCTCTCCCTCTCTCTCCCCTCTCTCTCTTCTCTCTCTCTCTTTTCTCTCTCGCTCTCTCTTCCCCCCTCTATTTGTCTTTTGCCATCTTTGAAGCGAAAATAAAAATATTTGGTTCCCTGTCTTTCTTTCACCCCATTTTGGTACCCTTTTTCAGCATTCTCCCCTTTGATTTTTATTTAATTACAAATTTTGCCTCGCACATCATATTCTAGTTTTGCTCTTCATTTATATCTCCATACCCTTGGCCCTTGGCCCTTACTCTCCCGCCTCCTCCTTTCCCCCCACTTAAATTTTCCTTTCTCTCTCTCCCCTTCCCCCTTCTCTCTCTCTCCCCTTTTCTCTCTCTCTTCTCTCTCTCTCTCTTCTTCTCTCTCATTTTTGGGACACGGGGTCGACTCGCCCGAAAAAGAAAAAAACCAAAACATGAAAATGAATAAACTTACAAATGAAAAAACCCCGCAACCCAAAATTTATTGAAAAAGTGAAATACATGTTTTTTCCCGGGCAATCTTCGCTCTTTTCCCAAATTTCCGTTTTAAATTTATACCCTTTTGGGTTTTCCCTGGGGCGACATTTAAAGGGCCCCCTAATCTGAAATTTGCAAGCTCCATGTCGATTTGTGGGGTCTTGGGAAAAGGGGGGCGAGGGAGTCCGCAGGGTTGGATGGGGTTTAATGGTGGTGGTGGTGGGGGTGGTGGGGGTTTGGGGGTTTGGTAAGTGGTGGTGATTGGTTTTGGGGGTTTGGTGGTGGGGTGGGTGGGGTGGGGGTGGTGTAGTGGTTTTGGGTTTATGATGGGGGTTTGGTGGTGGTGGTAGTGGGGGGACAAAGGGAAGGGGTGGGGATCAGAAGTAGAGTAGAGGGGGTGGAGTGCCCATAAAATTATAGCAAATGGGAAAAGGGGAGGAGGCGTGGGGGTTTTATTGCCGTGGAGTGGAGGATGTGGTGATAAACTACGTATGGGGGAAATGTGGTGAAAACAAAACGAAATTGGGGTTTGTGGTGATAAACAAAAACGTATGGGGGATGGGGTAAATAAACATGTAGGGAGGATGTGGTGATAAACAAAACTTTAAAATTAATTTTTAAATAAAGTAAAGTAAAGTAGAGGATTTTAAGAGCCCCTGGCATCATGCCCGGGCAGAATTATTAAAAAAAATAGGATTAATATTTTTTAATAATGGAAGGATGGTGGAGAAAGGGGAGAGGGGAGAGAGGGGAGGGGAGGGAGTAAAAAGAGAGAAAAGAGAGGAGCAGAGAGAGAGAGAGGGGGAAGGGGGAATAGAGAGAGAGAAAGATCGGTAAAAAAGGGTGATTGCAAAAATGCTCTGATTAGGGGGGAGATTAAAGATGGAATTATTTATTTTGGGCCGAGGTGGATGCAAGGTAAAAGTGGGGGGGAGACTCAGGGAAGGGGGGAAATGACTGTTTTTAAAAGGTAGAGAGAGAGGGGAGGAGAGAGAGAGGGGGGGGAGGGGAGAGGAGGGGAAGAAGGAGGGGAGGAGAGAAGAGAGAGAGAGAGAGGATTGCGGGGAAAGAGGAGCTAAAAGGAAAAAAAGTTTGTGAAATTTGGGGGAAAGTTTTAAAGGGCGAGAGGATGGGAGGGGAAAAACCAGCACGGAGAAGGACAAATTGAGTTTTTGGGCGTGAGTGGGGGGAAAGGGAAAGGGAAGGGGAAAGAAAAGGGAAAACCCAAAAGAAACAAAGGCTTGAGAAATAAGGAAAAAAAGGAGGGATGACAAATTGTAAGGGAGACCCAATGGAATGGGGTGGCTTGAGAAGTGAATGAGAAGAGCATGGAAGGAAAAAAAGGTCAAGAGAAGTGGGGGGGAAGGAAAAAAGTGGCTGGGGGGATGAAAGATGGAGTAAAACACGTGAGGCGTGAGAGGTTTGAAAGTAAAGGGAAAGTGAAAAAAAAGTGAAAGGATCAGGTAATTGAAGGGCTGAAAAATTTAGGGCGGGAGAAAGCTAAAGGGCAAAGGGGGGTCGTCGGGAGGTAGTTAGGGAAGGTGGGGGCAAAGGGTGACGTAAAGGAGGTATTTAAACGAAGCTGAAGGGAAAGGGGGGCGTCGGGAAAGGTATTTTAGAGGAAGGGAAGGGCAAAGGGTTTTCGTCAGGAGGAAAGTTAGGGGAAAGGGTTTGAAGGGAAAGGGGTTGTCGTCAGGAGGTATTTTAGGGGAAGGTGGGGGCCCAAAAGGGGGGACGTCAGGGGGTTTAGAGGGGAAAGGGTTGAAGGGTTTAAGGGTGTCGTAAAGGGTATTTAAAGGGGGAAGGTAAAGGGGAAAGGAATATAAATAAAAATTTTATGCTAAGAAAATGGAAAATTACTACTAAAATTTTAAAAATTTTAAAAATAGGTCAAAAAAATATACTAAAAAATCCCAGGAAATATTTTTAAATAATCCAAAAAAATATACAATAGATAAAAGAAAAATACTGATAAAACCAAAAACAACCAGAAAAAAACCATAGAACCGAGTTTTATCAACACTTTTTAATTGGGGCCTAATACATTAAATGCCACGCGTAAAATTTTTCCTACTATCTTTTTAATTTTTCTTTGTTTGGTCTGAAAAAACCCACTTTATGACTCGACTCAATCTGTTAAAGTGTTAAAAATCTTGAGCGTGAAAAGCAGTATAGGGTTAATGAGGAGCTTCTCAGGGCCTCCTGCCACAGGCCCCGGACGGGGGCAGCTGCAAAGGGCCCCTGTCGAGGCAACTCCCAGATGCGCCCCCCCATGCTGGGCCCGATCCCTAGCACGGTGCACGGGGTTTCCCGTCCCGGGGGTATGCTGAAGGCAAAGGCCCACCGCAACAGACCGCACTGTAGCCATCATTTTGGCGCTGCACAGGCCGCATCGTGGCGCCCCGGGGGGGTGGTACAGCTCCGCAGCCCGCTCCCCCATGCAGCCGTTTCCCCTGGACGAGGTTGACAGAGAATGTACACCACCAGCTGTCCCGGTCCCCCCCACGGCACCATAAGAGGGCAGCAGCCGCCCCGGGGGCTACCCCCCCGGCAGCCTAGCCCCCCATGGAGGCAAGGGCATGAGGCCCCAAAACGGTTTTACCCCCCGCAGGAAAAGGACGAGGTGCCGGGCCCCCGAGGCGGCAAGGGGAAGGCCGCCCCGGGAGGCGTACCGCCCTAAGTCTGTGGGAAAAAAACTCGGCCCGGATCTCTTGCGCCAAGTCCATTTCGTCCCCTCGGGGGGGGGCCCAAAGGGTCGCCCCAAGATGTCCCGTCTATCAGGCTGCGAAGGCGAGGCAAAGGCCGTGTGGTAAATGGAAAAAACCGACTCTGGGCTCTTAAGGGTGGGAAAAGTTCATTTTTGCCTTTCCCGCCCCCCTTCCTTAAGATAGGGTCTTGGTGGGGCGCGGCCCCCAAACGCCCGTAGGTAAAGCTGACTTTTGATTACCGGAGTGAGTTCACGTAAAGGGGCTGGCTCGCAGAAGGGGCCACATAGCATGAGCACAAAACCATTTTGGGGTCCAAATTAACCCCCCCGTTGGGGGACCCAAAACCATCGCCTGGGTTGGGGGGCCCTCGTCTTTAGTTTATTCTTCCGACGTTTATTGTGGGCCTTTTTTTTTGTTTCTGTTTTTTCTTTGGGCGGTTTCGTTTTATGGAACCCGCCTCGGGGAAACCCCCGCCCCTGCAACTCCCCCCTTCGGAGAGTGCAGACGACGTCTTTCCCATGTTTCTTGGCCGCCGAGCCTTTTCTGGATCGTTTTCCTTTTTTTTTGGGGGCATCGTCCCTTTGGGGTTTTGGGGTACTCCCTGTCGCCGGTTTTCTGCTGTATCGTTGCCCCCCGTTCTTCCTTATCCCCCTCTGCCTCTTTTTCATTTGATATTTTTTTTTTTGCTTGTTCTCTTCCATCCAGCGGTCCTTCCCCCCTTGGGGTCACGCTCCCCCTTTACCAAAAGGCTTTCCCCCTTGGGGCGTTTCGGGGCCCTTCTCTTTTGATTACTTTTATCCCATGTTTTTTTCTATTTTTCTTCCCCCTGTTTTTTCCCCTATTTTCGCCCGGGGTTTTTATTTTTTTTTAAAAAATTTTTTCTTCGAGTTTTCTTATTTTTTTGTTGTTTTCTTCGATTTTAGCATACACTTCTTTATCATCCCTTTTTGTTTTTGGGTTTTTTTTGGGTTCTTAAAATGGCCGCCAAAAGCCTCTTTAAGGGCGTACTTGCCTCCGCCCGCAAGTTTTCCGCCGTTTGGGTCCTCTTGCTGCCCTTTTCCCCGTGGAGTTCTTCAAAAACCCTTTTCTGGCTGCGAGTCGCATTTTTGACTTTGTTACTTTCTGCAGGGGTCTCAAAAAATGCAAGGCCAAAAAAATAAAACCCCGGTTTTGGGGTTTTGATAGGCCGGTTTGGGGTTAGCCTAGTTGTAGTGACCCTATGAAATCTTGGAAACCCCGTTTTACTATGTTTAGGGATATAGGAAACTAGGGACACGAGGCACCCGAGGGTCGATATATAATATTGGGGTGTGTGTTTTGTGGGGTGTGTGGGTTTTGTATGTTGGTGTGTGGGTGTGTGGGGTGTGTGTTTTTAAAGTTGTATGTAGTAATTTTATGTATGTGTGTGTGTGTTGTGTGGTGTGTATGTTATGTGTGGGGTTTTGTGGGGGGGTGTGTGTGTGTGGTGTGGTTTTTTTTTTTGTGTGTAAAAAAGAAAAGTTGTGTCGAAAGCAATCAAGGAAAAACCTCTGATTTTTTTTTACCTCTCTCCTCTCTCTCCTTCTCTCTTTTCTCTCTCTCTCTCTCTCTTTTCTCTCTTCCCCTTTTCCCCCCTCTCTTTCCCCTCTCTCTCTCTCTCTCTTTGGGACATGCAAAGTGTGAGTCGGTATAAAATTTTAAAAATCCAGTCATTTCCCCATTAAAATTTAAATTTGTGGGCTTGAAATTTAAAAACACGCACACACACACAACACACCACACACACCACACGCTCCCCAAAAGCTCACACACACACGTGCTTGCAGGGCCTTTTTTGTCAGTTTTTACTCAGGTAGGGCGAGAAGACCCCTGGGGGGGAGGGGGGAAACAAAAAGAGCAGTGTGTGTGTGTGTGTATGTTGTGTGGTTTTGGGGCGTGTGCGTGTGCCGGGGCGGGGCGGTGCGTGGGGCGGGGGTGTGTGGGTGTAGGTAATAAATTTTTTGTTCGAATCATCTTTTTTCTTTTTTTTTCCTCCATTTTTATCACACCTTTCATTTTTTTCTGTAGGGTTTTTTTTTCTTTTTATTTTTACTCGCTAAGATCCTTCTTTTCGGTTTCCCATTGTTTTTTTTTTTCTATATTTTTCGTATTTACGATTTCATTTTGTCCTTTTTTGTGACGTCCCCCTTGGGCATTATTTGTCCATGTTCTGTGCGTGTCTTTCCCCGAAAAAATTTATTCTGGCCCCATAAATTTAAACGGGACGTTTATAAAAAGTGGGTGAAGATAAAATGCTTGCAGCTCTTTTTTTTCTAGGGCCAGGGTAATTACATTTGCCTCATGTTGTTGTTTTTTGTTTTTTTGTGTTGTGTTTTTGTTTGTGCTTCGGTAACAAAACAACCATTTCAAACTCACCATCACTACTCCTCTTTATAACTACTAATACTCTATCTTTACTACTACTTCTTTTTACTACTACTACTTCTTTTACTACTACTACTCCTATACTACTACTACAAACTATTTACTACTATACCCTCACTTTTTAGCCTCATGTAGTCATCCCTTCCCTCATGTAATTTAAAAATTATTTAAAATGCAAAATTTTGGGGCCCTTTTTAGAAAAAAACCTTGATTTTAGCCATAAACGGGGGGGTTTTTTGGGGGTGCAAACTGTAAACCCAATGATGCTTTTTTTTCCTTCTAAAAAAAACTTTTCCCTTTTTATAAAAAAAATAATGATAAAGCTTTTTTAACATTTAGGGTTTTTAAAAAGCTTTTGATGGGAAAAATCTTTTTAAATTTTGGGAAATATGTTTTAATGGGAACTTTTTCTCCTGCCCTTGTTTTTTTTTTAATAAATTTTTTTAGAAATCAGAGTCCCTAGAATTATTTTGGAATTTTTCTTAAAGGGGATCTTAAAACCAAAAATTTGATACGGGTGAAAACCAAGGAAAATTTTTGTCGCCATTACTTTTTAAATTATATATTGAGGATCTTCTCGGGAAATATCCCCCCTTGACGTAGATTTAAATATGAATCATTTAAATAAATATTTGCGTATGCGATGCCCTATTTTTCCTTGCTGCCTCTCTAAAACTTAGAAACATTATTAGATTTTTTTGAAAGTAAAAAAAAATTTTTAAACAAAAGGGTTAAATATTAAAAATCAAAATGAAATGGTTTTTCATGATGTAAATAAAAATAAATGTAAAAATTAAGGGGAAATTATAAGTCACTAAAAAAATCGGGGAAAATTACAAGTATTTGGCCCATTTTTGTCTTTAAATTTTTTGGGAAAAAATTGATTTAGGGGAAAAGGCTTAAAATTTTTTAAACAGAAAATTTAACACGGGCCCTTGCGTTTTTTTAAAAAGGGAACCCAATTCAAAAGCTTTAAATTTTTTTCCTATTAAAGTCATACATTATTCCTATCTATGGTCTTCAAATGGGGAATTTATGAAAGATTAACTCGAGTTATATAAAAAAACTTTGAGAAGCTTTTTCAATGCATTTAAAAAATTTTAGGATTTTCCTTTTTAACCAGTAATCACAGTATTGCCCAAAGAGTAAAACCCTTTTTTTAAATTAAAAACATAAATGAAACCAAAAAATTCCCAAGCTGGTTTTTTAGATCTTAAGCAAAAAAAATTATTCTGTATATTTTGGGGGAAACAAACCTTTTTTTTTTGAGGTTTTCCCTTTTAAAATTTTTTTTTAATTTTTTTTTTTCCGTTTTTTTTTTTTTAAAAAATCCTTTTTTAGAAAATAGTATTTTTTAAATTTTTAAGCAAGAATTACTTGGGTTCAGAACCATAAAAATTTTTAAAAGGACCCACTTCTTTTAAAATTTCCCATGAAATTTTTTTTTTTTGTAAATTGTAAATAAAAACCCCCTTTGGGTATGTTATGCAAAAAAGTTTGAGATGATGATGATGTGACTAAAACTACGAGTGGAACTTCTATCTTATACAACTAGGGGAAAACCCCGTCCTGACATTTTCCCCTTAACTATCCCTTTCACCTTCAGGAATGCAAAAAATTTAACCAAAAATTGACAAATTTCCAAATTCACACTTTTTTTCTTGACCCCTGGGGGAAACGGGCGACCTAAGGGGGTTTCTAATGGGCGTCGGGGGAGAGGGTTGCCGCAGCGTTTTGTTTTTAAGGGAAAACAAAGACCGCCCCTCATTCACCGCCCTTTTAAAGTCTCCAAAATAAAGAGTTTAAACCCTTTCACTTTTTTTCCCGGGCGCGTGTGAGGGGCGAGGGAATCGTCGTCATGTTTTTTCCTGTCTGAGGGTTGTTGATGCGGCATTTGCAGGTTGACAGCATTTGTTTCACACCGGCCAGACTTAAAACCTGTCCCAGGGTTCTCTCCCACCTTTGTTTTATTTTTTCTTTGAGATTAAGGCCCAACCACCCAACTGTTTTTTCGTTATCATTATCAAAACTTTTATTGTAGTCATTATTGCTATTATTATCATTATTGGTTCATTATCTTTTTGGGCTTTAATCATCATTATTGCTATTATTATCATTTTTTGCTTTTTCTTTTATCATTTTTTCTATTATCATTTTTGGCTATCATTATCATTATTGCTATTTTTATCATTTTGCTATTTTATCTTTTATATTTTACTGGGTATTATGTTTTTTTTGATATCATTTTTTCATCATTTTTAACCTATTTTTTTTCATTTTAAAAATAAAACCCTACCAAAATTTCATCGTTTTTTTAAATCACCAGTCATCCAAACATTGTCATTATTGTTATTTTTGTTAAAACATTAGCATTACTTAAAATAAAAAAACATATTTAAAATGCCCGCAGTCTTATAATAAAACAAAATTTTTCTGTGACTTTAAATGGCTTTGGTTCGATTTAAATCGATATTGGGTTTTTTCCCTCGCCCGGGATTTTTTTCAGGTTTTTTGTTTTTTTTGGGCCCAATTTCCCTCACATTCATATATTTAAGTCCGTCAAGCTGTCTTGATTTTAATTAAGTTTGCTCGGATTTTTTTCCAAAACCGGAATAAAGGGGGGAAGAAAAGAAAAAAAAGGTTTCATCACATTATTTTCACCCGTTACTCTTTACAAAGAATTCTGCTTATATTTTTTAACTATTAATGCCCACCCATCTTTAAATTCACCCTTTTTATTTCTTTAAACAAAAATTCTTTTATATTATTACTATGTTGTTTCTTCTTCCTCCTCTTTCTCTTCGTATTTCGTTTTATTGTTATTATTATTTTTTATTTTTTTTTTAAAATAATGATGACAAAAACCCAAGGGATGATAATAAAAATTTTTAATATTATTTTTATTTTTGTATTTGTTACATAATTTTATCTTTTATTATCACTATCTTTAAATATTATCATTACACTTTTTTAAAAATTATATAATTGATATCTTATGGGATATATATATATTTTCATGATCATTATTATCTATCACAATAGGGGAAAGTATTAATGGGAAATACACAGTAAAAGTTGATAATAAAAATTAGATTTTTTCCGTTTCATCGCCCAATTCAATATCATCATCATACCACATTGTCATCAATATTATCCTTTTTCAATCATAATCATCCTCACCCACACGGCACTTTTATTAGCGCTTTGGGCACCTTTTGGGAAAGGAGGGAGAGAGGAGAGGGGGAAGAAGGAGCAGGGGGAAAATAGGGGGAAATTTTGGGAAGAGGGAGCTTTGAGGGATAGTGGAGGAAATATGAGAAGGTTTTGGAAGGGCGGGGGTGAGGGAGGATGGGTGTTTGGAGGGAGGAGGGGGGGGGGGGGGGGGGGCCGGGGGGGGCCGCCGTCGGGGCCTCTCAAATACTGTACGAGCCGCACCAAAATTTGGTTTTCATTTCCATAAAAAAGGAATTTCTCTTCAAATATGGGGTTCCCCAGCTCGTCCCCGGGGTTTATGTGTGTGTGTGTGGGGTGTGTGGGGTGGTGGTGGTGTGGTGGGGTGTGTGTGGTGTGGTGTGGTGTGCGTGTGGTGTGGTGGGGTGGGTGGGGTGGGGTGTGTGGGGTGTGTTTTGTGGGTGTGTTGTGGTGTGGTTGGGGTTTTGCCCTCAAAATGTGTGTGTGTGATAGGGGTGTATTCCCCCAGAATCCCCCACGGCCCTTGCCACGCGAGCTGGACCGTGGTCGCCAGTTTTACCCCCCCGGAAAGATCCTCCCCCAAACATGAGACCCCTACTCCATACATGGGCGGATAAGCCCCCTGTACGGAAAACGCTGGGCGGGGGAAAAAATTGGGCGCAGATGGGCCCAGGGCACCTAACTTTTTTAAATTTTATTTAGCAAAGTGAGATGCGCATTTCCAATTCAGAATTTTGGTAAAGGGTAGTCCCTTTTAAAAAATTCATTTTTGAAGAGGGGAAAACTAAGTTCATTGAAAAGAGGGATAGTTATCTGAAAGGGTTTTGTCGAAAAAGTAGTTGAAGATATTGGGTTTTTTAGGCTTTGAACAAAACAAAACCCTTACTTTTGATAGAGAAAAGAGGGGGAGTGTCATCAAAATTGACCTACCCTTTCCTATGTTTTGAAATGTGGCAAGGGTTTTGGTTTTAAAACCCTTTTTATTTTAATAAATTGAAAGAAAATCTGAAAAGAAATTTGATTATTCCCCATAAAAACAAACTAAAAACTAACAGCAAACAAACAAACAAATATTCTGAAAAAAAGACCACCCCCCCAGCGCGGGGCTAATAACAAAAACAATAAAAAATTAAATCATAATATCCCGATAATAATGTGATAATAAAATTTTGGGAATGATGATGATGGAAAAATAAAATATAATAATAATAATGAATTTAAAAATTTTTATAATAATAATGATAATTATAATAATAATAATAAAAAGGATAAAATCACCAAAAGATGATGAAAAAAAGATGTGGAGGCGGTCCTCCCGATGGCCCAGGGAAAAATTCGTGGAGGGCCTTTCAAATCCACGAAAGGCCTCGCGTTTCGCGGTCCCCCCCCGCGGCAATCAGGGTCTTAATTTGCGGCAAAACACTTCAGCACGCCCAGTCTTGCCCCCCCTTGGCGTGCCCCCTTTCGGCCCCGCTTTATCCTGGAAAACCTGGGCGGAGTAGCGGCCTGCCAGGTAGTGGCGCAAGACATCCCCCGGGCCCCCCCCCCCACCGCCCCCACGAAACCCACGAGGGAAATATGGGGCTTCGCCGCACCAGGGGGGTTTTGGCCCCCCTCGCCTCCTTTCCGTCAGGACTTTTGGGGCCCCCATGGGGTCTGCGTCAAAACCCCCACTGAGGTCCCCGGGTTGCACTGTCCCGGGCCCGGTGGGGCAAGGGCAGGGCCCTTTCGTGCCCCTGCAAGGCGGCCCCTCATCGGGGGGCGAAGTTGGGCGTACCTTCCTTGGGGGGTCATCAGGCCGTCCTGGTCACCTGGAAAACCCCCAACAAGGCGCGTCGCTGGGAGGGGGAAAAAAAGGTGTTTTTCCCGGGAAAGTGTGGGCCCCATTGAGATACGGTGAAGGTCATCTTTCCCTTTAGCAACAATGCGTTTGGCCCCCCCTCTTTTCTGGGATTGGGGCCGCGCCAGGGTGTCCGGGCCCAGGAGACGCCGCCACCAGGGGCCCCAGACACACCCACCACCCTTTATACACACGGCCATAAAAACCAGACACAAAAAAGTTGTGGGTTTTTGTTCGGCCTCTGAACTTGCCTCTCCCCGGCAAACCAAAAGTTTTTCCCTTTCTGGCCCCCCCACCCGGGGGAGACTTCCCGCCAGCTGTCCCCGAAGGGGAAAAACCCCAGCCACGGGCGGCCACCAGGGGCTCCCGCCCCCCCAGGAAGTGGTTTTGGGGGGCCCCGGGGTCCCTTTTCCGGCTTTTCATCACCTGGCGCAGCTTTGTCGGCCTCCAGCCCCCAAGCCCCTCAAACACGAGGGTGACCCCACCCCCCTCACCCAAAACCCCCCGCCACGTGCACCAATCTCAAATTTACAGAGTTTTTTCATTTTTATTGACACGAGCTTCGCTCGCTGCGCTTACCATAAGACCCGTGAACCAAATTTTCCCGGGGGCCCAAAAAATGTATAAATACTCCCCAAATATTATCGGGTTTAGCTGAAATTTTTACCCTCAAGTAGTGCTGGGCCCAAAAACAAAGGGGGTCCCCTCGGAAGAAAATTTTTTTTCGTAAAAAAAGCCCTTTAAGGTAATAAACCCTAAACTACCCCCTAATTATTGTCCGGGTTGAGGGTGAAACTCGACATGCAAGAGGCGCCCCCAAAATCACCCCAACCCCCAACCCCCCGGGAAGACAAAACCCAATAAAGCAAAAAATTTTGGTTAAAAAGGCTTCCCCCCTTTTTTGTCCACGTTTGGAAGAACCCGAAGCCCCAAAAGCAAAAGGGGCCCGAGGGGGTGGAATTTTTCCCCTTCCCCCTTTTCCTTTTCTCCCCTTCCCTAAAACCCCTTTTAAACCTTTTCCCCAAAATTTTTATAAAACTCCCAATTTTTTGTTTTGTTGGCCCCCCTTTTTTTCCCCCTTTTTCAAATTTTTTTCTTTCCCTTTTAATTTCTCGGGCCCCTTTTTTTTGCCGTAAACAAACCCAAAAAAGAGAGCGGGGGGAAAAAATTTTTGGGGGAAGAGGGGAAAGGGTAAAGATTTCGGGGGCCAAAATAAAGGGGGTTGGGAAAAAACCTTTTTCAAGAAAACCCCTTAATGGGAAAAACTTGGGGTTTTTTGGGTTTTAAGTTCAGTACGTTTCCCCCAAAAAAATTTTCCAAAAAAAAAATATCTATATTTTTAATAAGATGGGAAAAATTGTTTTAAAAATGTAATAATATTAATTATTTATAATTTTAAAATTTAATAATTTTTTTGTAAATAATTTAAAATTTATAATTTTTGTTAAAAAGTAATTAATTTTTTGGGAAATTTTTAATTTTTTTTATTAGTAATTAATTTAAGTATTAAAATTAAATTTTTTGTAAAAAATTTTTATTTTAAAAAATTTTTTATAAATTATAAAGATTTATTTAATCTTTATTAAAATAAATTAAAAAAAAATATTTAATTTATATTATTATTTTTAATAAAAATTTTTAAAAATTTAAAAATTATAACTATATTTTTAAATATTTTATTATAATTTACATATATTAAAATAATTTTTTAAAAAAAAAAATTTTTTTAAAAAATTTAATATTTTTAATAAATAATTAATTAAATTTTTATAATTGAAATTAAATTTAATAAAAATAAATTTTTAAAAAAATTTTTAATTTTAAAAAGTTAATAGTAATTATTTTATTAATTTAATTTTATTAAATAAAACAAAATAATTTATATTATATATTTAAAAAATAAAAATTTATAAAAAATATAAAAATTTTTATAATTATAAATAATCTAATATATTTATATTATAATTAATTAATAGTTTAAAATAATTTTATAAAATTTTTATAAATTATTATATAATTATAATATTTATTTTTTTTTTTTTTTTTTTTTTTTTTTTTTTTTTTTTTTTTTTTTTTTTTTTTTTTTTTTTTTTTTTTTTTTTTTTTTTTTTTTTTTTTTTTTTTTTTTTTTTTTTTTTTTTTTTTTTTTTTTTTTTTTTTTTTTTTTTTTTTTTTTTTTTTTTTTTTTTTTTTTTTTTTTTTTTTTTTTTTTTTTTTTTTTTTTTTTTTTAAAAAAAAAAAAAAAAAAAAAAAAAAAAAAAAAAAAAAAAAAAAAAAAAAAAAAAAAAAAAAAAAAAAAAAAAAAAAAAAAAAAAAAAAAAAAAAAAAAAAAAAAAAAAAAAAAAAAAAAAAAAAAAAAAAAAAAAAAAAAAAAAAAAAAAAAAAAAAAAAAAAAAAAAAAAAAAAAAAAAAAAAAAAAAAAAAAAAAAAAAAAAAAAAAAAAAAAAAAATTTATATATATATATATATTTATATATATATATATATCATATTTTATATATATATGATATATATATATATTTATATATTTTATATAATATATTTATATATATAATATATATATATATATATATATATATAATAAAATTTTTTATTATATTTATATATTATATATATTATATTTTTTATATATATTTATATATTTTATTATTTTATATATTTATATATATATTTATTATTTATATATATATTTTATATTTATATATTTATTATATTTATATATATTTTATATATATATATTTTTATATATATATATTATTTATATTATATATATATTATTTATATATATTTTTATTTTATTTTATATAAAATATATATTTTATTATATATATATTTTTATATATATAATTTTATTTTATATTATATAATATATATTTATATATATATATATATTTATATATATTAAAATATTTAATTATAATATAATATAAATAATTTTAAAATATATATAATATTTAAATATTAAAATATATAAATATATATATAATTAATATAAATATATATATATATATAAAATAAATATATATAAATATATATATATATATAAATATATAATATATATAAATTAAAATAATATAAAATATAATATATAATATATATAATAAAATATTAAAAATTAAATATTAAAATTATATATATATATAAAAATTAAAATTATATAAATATATATAATATATAAAATATATATATTATAAATATATAAAAATTTTATAAATATATATAAAATATTAAATATATATAATATATTATATAAAAATATATATTATATATAAAATATATTTATATTAATAAAAATATATATATATATATAATATAAATATATAATATATTATTTAAAAAATATATATAAATATAAAATTAATATTATATATAATATATATATAATTTATTAATATATATATTAATATATTATTAAAATATATATATTATATTAAATAATATATATAATATATATATATAATATATATAATATTTTTAAATATTATATATAATATATAAATATTATAATATTTTAAATATATATATTATATATATAAAAAATTTTTAAAATTTTAAATAAATATTATATATATAATATAAATATGTAATATTATATTAAATATATATATATAAAAAAATATATATAAAATATAATAAATAAAAATTTTTTATATATAAAAATATAATATATATATTAAATATATAAAAATATAATATAAATTATATATATATTAAATATATTATTTTAAATTTAAATAAAAATAAAAATATATATATTATAAAATATAAATATATATATATATATTTAAAAATATATAAATATCTATATAAAAAAATATTATAAAATAAAATATAATTTTTAAATTTTATATATAAAAAATATTAAATATATACAAAAAATATATAACATTTTATAAATAAATAAATTTTTTAAAAAAAAAAAAAATAAAATTTTTAAATTTTTAATTTTTTATATAATATTTTTATTTTTATATTTTAAAAAAAAAAAAAATATAAAAACAAAAAAAAAAAAATTTTAAAAAAAAAAAAAAT
>JACEEZ010000802.1:14695-67471 GCA_016584305.1 Chionoecetes opilio | reverse complement strand
CTAACCCCAAGGGTGGGGGTAGGGAAAAATTTGGGGGGGGGGGTGGCGAGTGGCTAGTGACCTTAAATGCAGGAGGTGTAGCTAACCCTTGCACATCGGGGAAAACCCACCCTAAAAAATATTCCCTGACCGTCCAGGCTCCTCTCTCCGAAAAATTTTTTCACTTCCGAAACCGCAACAATTCAGACTCCGCAATTGGGGAAATTTTGGGGTTTTAGGGAAAGGCCCAAAACTCTGTAACGATAAGCTAAAGGGAAATGTTCAAACTACTGCCAAAGCGAAAAAGTTTGCGGGGCTGGCTGGGGGGCGGGGCGGGCTGGGGGGGGCGGGGCGGGCCCCCCCACCCCTAAAAAACAAAAACTGCAGTGAAAGCAAACGATTTGGGGGGGCTGGTGGGAGGGGCGGGGGGGGTTGGGAGGGGGGGGGCGGGGCACCCCCACCTATAAAAAAACTACTGCAGTGCGCAGAACAAATTTGCGAGGCGGGTGGGGGGGGGGGGGGGGTTTGGGGGGGGCGGGGGGGTTTGGGGGGGGGCGGGGGGGGCGGGGGGGGGGGGGGGGCCCCCCCACCCCTATAAAAAAAAACTATGCAGTCAAGCAAAAAAGATTTGCGGGCGGGCTGGGAGGGGGGGGGCGGCTGGGGGGGGGGGGGCGGGCTGGGAGGGGCGGGGGGGGCGGGGGAGGGGCGGGGCGGGCTGGGAGGGGGGGGGGGGGCTGGGGGGCGGGGCGGGGCCCCCCCCCCCTTAAACAAACTATGCAGTGCAAAGCAGAAAAAATTTGCGGGCTGGCTGGGGGGGGGCGGGGCGGGCACCCCCCCCCCTATAAAAAAAACTACTGCGTCAAAGCAGAACAAGTTTGGGGGCCCCAGGCTGGGGGGGGGGCGGGGCGGGCTGGGGTCATGATTCATGACTGTATACTCCCTTTTCAGCGTTTTTTAAATGTTTTGTATCTGAAAGTTTACTTTTCAATGTTTCTACTCTTTGTTTTGGGGGCGCCACAACGGCGGGAGGACATCAAACATAAAAACTAATTGGCGACCTTAGTGTGGGTCCCACTGGGGTGATATTTTTTTGAAATTTTTTTCCATTTATAGCCAAAATATACACAGCTAAGACAAAAAATGACACAAGACTCCCAGAAGCCCCCTCCTAACTGTCCTGAAATCAGGGTTAAAAAGTAACTATTAACGCCCCACACGGCTGTCAGCGAAAAGAAATTTTGTCCGGGCGACTTTACGGTCATTATTTTTCACCCAACAACGTTTTCTGATGCGCCTTATTTTTTTTCTGGTGATTTTTTTATGTTTTTACTAGGGTTACATAAACCCCAAATTTACTGTTTCCAAAACGCATTTTTTTGCCCCCCACCCAAAACCCCCGCATTCCCCCAGGTCCCCAAGCTTTTGGGGGAAGGGGGGAGTATGGGCCACTAGAATTTTTCCCTGACACACCCCTTCTGGTCCTAGTGTAAAATAATCCCAAAAAAAAATTCCAGAAAAAAAAAAAAAGTCAAAAAAAGTAAATTCGGACAATTTTCCCTTTGCCCCCCCCATCAGCAAATCCCAAAAACCAAAAAAATCCCACAAAAAAATAATAATTTCCCCACAGAAACTAAACCCAAAACACCCGAAATATGAGCTAAAAACGCTTTACAAACCCCTTAAAGCCCCTTTAAATTTAAGGCCACAAGGTTAACTCGCGCTATAAAAGGTGTGGGGGGTGTATATGTATCACTCGTTAGGTATGTGGGGCTTTGTTATAACCGTCGTCCTCGTCCGAAAATTGAACTATTTTCCCCTCCCTTGTTTTTGGGTCGGCCATCTTGGTGGGTGGGAAGGCGCGAGCACGGACAGTTGCGACTCCTCTGTCTGTCTGTCTGTTTTTTCCTCTCTCGTTGTCTTATATGTCCTCCTCTCTCTGTCTGTCTGTCTGTTCTTCTTTTTCTTTGTCTGTCTGTCGTCTCTCTCTTCTGTCTGTCTGTCTCTCTCTCCTCCCCGTCTGTCTGTTTTTCACCTGCTGTCTGTCTTTCGATCTCTCTCTGTCTTCTGTTGTTTCTCCTCCCTGTCTGTTCCTCTCTCCCCGTTTTTTCTCTTTTTTTTTGTCTGTTGTTCTGTCTGTCTGCTCCTCTGTCTTTACTGTGTTTTCTCTCTCTGTCTGTCTGTCTTCTTTCTCTGTTTGTCTGCTGTCGTCTCTTTGTCTGTCTGTCTCTGTCTGTTCTCCCTTCTGTCTCTCTCTCTGTCTGTCTGTCTTCTTTATCTGTGTTTCTGTCTCTCCTCTGTCTTCTGTCTGTCTGTCTCTTTGTTGTCTGGCTTCTGTCTCTTAATAAAAATTTAATAAAATTTTTAAAATAATTGATAATTTATAAATTTTTTTCATTTCTTCGATATAAAAAAATTTATATGAGTGAAAAAAAAAAAAAAAAAGAGTGAAAATTTGAAAAAATTTAAAGAAAAATTAGAGAAAGTGGAAAAAAAGTGAAAATGAAAAAGAAAAAGAGTGAAAAAGTGGAAAATTTAAAAGAATAAAAAAAGTGAGTGAAATATAAAAATCGTGAAGAGAAAATTTTTAAAAAAGTGAGAAAAAAGAAAATTATGAGAAAATAAGTGAAAGTGAATGAGAAAAAAATGTAAATTAGCGAGAAAATAATGACCCTACCCTAATAACAGTAAAGTCGCCCCCTGCGTAATGTCGCCAGGCCCATATATTTTAATTATAGCCTCATACTGCTGTTCGTGCCACTGAGTATAAACATATTTTATCATGACTGTATAATCTATTTTTCAGCGTTGTTTTTAAAAGCTTTGTAGCTGCAAGTATAGCGTTTAAATTTCACTACGCTTTTTTTTTTGGGGGACGACGCGCGGTACGACACTCAGTAAATAAACCTAGATGGCGACTCTCTGTGGTACCATTTGTAAAATTTTTTGTCATTTTTCATTATACCCTACTAGACACAGATGAAGACACAAAATGACACAGACTCTCCGATAGCCCTTCTAACTGTCCTGAAAACATGGATGTACCAAAATTTAATATTTAAAGCCACCACAAAGGCTGTAACAGAAAAAAAAGTTGTCCTGGCGACTTTACTGTTGTCTACGGTAGTGGTTGAGAAAAAAAAAATTGCAAATAAATAAATAAATAAAATGCGGCCACGCCCACCGGCCGCCACCACGCCCACACACTCTCCACAACACATCGTCCACAGACCTGTAACTTCACGGACACACGCACGCACATACACAGCTGCCTATAGGAGAGGGGGAGAAATAGCGATATATATATATATACCAAATGGAAAAACCAGAACCTTGGGGAAAACGGTGCCACTGCTCCTACTAATAAAACTCCTATCAGCCTTTATTATCATGTCTTTATTATCATGTCTTTATAATCATGTCTTTATTATCATGTCTCTATTATCATGTCTTTATTATCATGTCTTTATTATCATGTCTTTATTATATTATATCCAAGAAGCAATCAAAACAAAGTTCCAATTCTACAAGATATAGCCACTACTGACAAAGTATCACTGATTGCCTTAACTGAAACACACTTGCACAAGGACATCCTAGATGCTGAGGTAAAGATGCAAGGTTATGAAATTTTCCGCACCGACAGGAGGGACAGAAGTCATGGAGGAGTAGCCATGTACATAGAAAGTAGCTTACCAACGACTACACAAATACTACTAAGCTTCTACAATGGAACATGTGAATTGCTATCTCTTTTCATCCAAGAAATTAATCTTGTAGTGGCTGTAGTATACAGACCGCCAAACACAACTCAATGTCAATTTGAGGAAATCACAATAAAGCTTCACAGCACACTGGAGAATCTGCCAAATCCAAATGCGGAATTTCTTCTCTGCGGGGACTTCAACTTCCCCCACGTCAATTGGGAATCAATGGAGGTGGTAGGTGGTGCGGCGGAGGAAAAACCACAAGCAGGAAAATTACTTGCCTCGCTGAGACTAGCTTTTTGACCCAGTTCATAACCAAGCAACAAGAGGGTCCAACTACTAGATCTAATCTTCAGTTAATAACCATGGAAATACTACATCAACACCAGCTCCTCCAGACCACCATGTCAGACCACAAAACATGTGAAGCCACCTTAACGATAAATGCACTAATGAACACCATACCACAAAATGAACACCATACCACAAAATGAACACCATACCACAAAATGAACACCATACCACAAAATGAACACCATACCACAAAATGAACACCAGACCACAAAATGAACACCAGACCACAAAAACAAAAACCATAAAACCCCAAAAGGGAAACCCCTACCACAAATGAACACCATAAAAACCAAAAAGAACAACCCTACCCAAAATGAAAACAAAGCCCCAAACAGAATGGCCAAAATTAAATTTCCCCCCACAAGGGCCCAAATTGGAATGGCCTTGGGGAAAAACAAAATTGATGGGAAACAACCCTTTTTCAGAAAATGTTTCCCGAGGAAAAAGGGTCCCCTTCCCCTTTTCTACAACCCATTCGGGGAAAGCACATGGGGCAGGGGAACCTTTGCCCTTTTTAAAACCCTCCAAAAAAAAAAACGACTCCTACCAAGAACCGGGGCCCTTTTCCTTTGGAAAAAAATTTAAAAAAGGGGGGAGGAGGAAGTTTAAAATTTAAGAAGGGGGAGGGGGAGGAAGTGACAATGAAGGGGTTTTGGGGGGAGGAAGTGACAAAGAAAAAAGGGGGAGGGGAGGGTGCCAATAAGAAAAGGAGGAGGAAATGGGCCAATGAAAGAAAGGGGGGGAAAGGGAAATGGGCCCCAAGGGAAAGGAAAGGGGAGGAAGTCCAATAAGAAGGGGGAGGGGGAGGGAATTTTCCCAATGGGAAAAAAGGGGGAAGGATGAAATGGAAAAGGAAAAGGAGGGAGGGGGAAAAATGATAAAGAAAAAAATTGTATTTCTCTTCTCTTTTGTCATTGGGGTGCTGTTGAACCCATTATTCCCTCTCTCTCTCTCCCCTCCTCTCTCTCATTTTTTTTTCCCCCTGTAATCTGTGAAAAAAAACATTGAACACCCAAATTTTTCATGAAGGGGGCCCTTTTTGATATTTTTAAAAAAACCTCACAAAGGTGGGGGTTGTTAATTTCCTGGCAAGGCCCCCCCCCCCCCACCACAAAACCCAACACACAGCCACTCCCTCCTCAAAAGGTGTGTCGGGAATTTCCTGGCAAACCCCTCACCCAACCCCACAACCCAACCCCCACAGCCACTTTTCCTTTACGGGTGGTCTGGGTATGCCTGGCGCCCCTCACCCACCACCCCAAGCCAACCCACACCAGCCACTCCCCTCCTCACAGGTGTTCCCGGGATATGCTTGGCAACAGAAATCTTTTTTTAAAGGGAAAAAACCCTTTCCGCAAAAATAACACTTTTTTACTTCCCCTCAAAATTGTGGTGGGCCCCCCTTGTGTTTTGGAAACTGCTTTTTTTGGGTTAAAAAAAATTTTTTCCTACACTCCTGACCCAATAGTTTCCTCTTCACCATGGGGTGACCTTGGGGTTTTTGGGTTTAAAAAGGCCCCCTTTTGGGTAAAAAGTTTTTCCTACACTCCCTGGGCACTCAAAAATTTCTCGTCACCATTTTGGGTGAGGAAATTTTCTGTTTAAAATCGCTCCCTTTTGGGCAAATTTTTTTTCCTTCCTTTCCTTTTCACTCAAAGGGTTTTTCTCCCAGTGGTGGGTGGGATGTGTTTTGTTAAGACTTTCCTTTTGGGCTGGGGTTTAAAAGTTTTCCTACACCCCCTGAACCCAAATTTTTTTACACTCCCCGTTTTGGGTGAGCATGTGGGGTGTTAAGAAATGTTTCCCTTTTTGGGAAATGTTTTCCTACCTCCCCTGACGCCCCAAATTTCCTTCCCCACCAGTGTTTGGGGACCTGTGGTTGTTAAAAATTTTTAGGGGGCAAATGTTTTTCCTACACTCCCTCACGTTCCCAAAATTTCTCTTTTCCACCGGGGTGGGGGGAGCAATGTGTGTTAAGGGGTTTCCCCTTGGGGGGGAAATGTTTTCCTTTCACTCCCGACACTTTAAAAATTTTCTCTCAAACCAAAGTGGGGTGACATTTTTGGGCCGTTTAAAAATCGGCCCCTTTCAGGGGAAATTTTTTTCCTTTCAAATCCTGACACCCCAAATTTTCCTCACCATTTTGGGGTGAGGGGTGGCGTTAAAAATTTTGGGGTTTCCTTTGGGCAAATTTTTTCCTAAAAACTCCGGAAAAAACTTTTTAAAAATTTCCCCTCACCCTTTTTTGGGGCCCCCCTGTGGGTGAGCATGGGGGCCCCCAAGAGCTCCTTACGGTGAAAACCTTTTGCCACAGGGGTCAACCCCCTTACTCTGCCTTGCGTATATTTGGGGAAAGGGTGTGTGCAGAAAACCAAACCTTCTGGAGCACCACTTTGCCACCCCGGGGCATCAAAAAGTGTTAGGGCGCCACTAGCCCTCCATTGCAGCCTACTTTGGGGAGCCCCCCTGGGGGGTTGGGAGGCGTCGGCTGGGGCCTGCGGAACCCCGGGGGGAGGCCCCGGGGGAAACCCCAAAAACCCTTCCCCTAATACAAGGGGAAACCGGGGGTGAGTTCCCCGGGGGTGGGCCCGACCTTGGAACCCCTTACCAATAGCACCTGGGAACCTTTGGGGGGCCCTCAAACAAAACAGCAGGCAATGCTTTCCCTTTAAAGGGGTGTTTTTCCCGCCTTCAAACCCCCCGGGTAACAACCCCCCAGTGTTTGCAAACCCGGGTTTAAAAAGGCCCGCACGGAGCCTCAACGTCCCCCCACCTGCCGGGTGGGGGGGGGGAGTTTTAGTGGTGAGTGGTATTTTGACCTTCAATGGGAGGCAGGGGTTGCTAAGCCTTGCACCCTCGGGGACAACCAATAAATGGTACTTGGGGCAGATAATGGGGGATGGGGAGAAGGGGCTGGCCTCTCTCTCTCAAAAAACAGGCCAAAGGGCAGAATATGGCGAGGGGAAAAAAGGGGGGGGGTGGGGGGATAGGTTTAAACCCTTCCATGGGGTACAACAAGTGACCGCTTCCCTCCAAACCCCCCTGGCCCTAAAGGGCTCATTTGCCACCGACAAACACTTTTTTTTTAAAAAAACTAATTAATTAATGGAAAAAAATTTTTCCTTTAAAACCCTTTCCGTTTTAATTGGGAAAACACCCCTTGGGTGCAAAAGGGGGGTTTTATGTAAAACACAAACCCCCGATTTCCCCCGGGTAAACGGATTTTTCCCGGCCCAAAAACCCCAGGGGCCGGGGGGGTAAAGTTTTTTTTTGAGTTTGCTCTGAGTGGGAAAAGGGTTTTTTTTTGAGATTTCTCCCCATGGCCAAATGCTTTGATGGCGGGACCGGGCCCCGAGCTTTTTTCAGATGACCCCTTCTGGTTGCCATGAGTAAGAAAATAGGAAAACAAGAAAAAAAGGAAATTTAAAAAAGGCCGTGGGGACCTCCCCGCGCTTTGTTTCTGTTAAGAAGAAATTTTTTTTTTAAAAGCTTGTTAGGCAAAGCTATAGCCCTTTAGAGTATATGAATAAAGGCCCTTTTCCCGCGGGGGGCAAGAGAAAAACTTTGCTACTGTTTTAATCAACCCGAGAAGATGCTTGCCCCCACCCCTCAAGAAAATTTCTTGGGCTTATCCATTTTCCAGGGTTGGGAAACCCTTTTTGTTGCGAAAGTGTAAATTTTTTTTTTGGTTTTTATACTTTGGAAAAGGGTCTATAGAGAAGATTTAGCTCGGTTCCCGGGTGCCAACCTTTTTGGGAAATCCGATAAATTTCATAAAACTAAGATGGCCCCCCGCAGACGGGGGGTTCAAAAAAACTTTTCCCGCCCCCAACCTTCATCACTGGGGACATTTTTTTTTCCGTTAAAAACCCTTTGGGTGTGAGGAAACCCATTTTTTGAGGTCGTTTTCCGGCTTTGGGGTCAAATTCAGGGTCCAAAGGGGCAAATTAAAGGTCATTTTTTTACATTTTGGGGGGTTCAAAATTTTTGATCCCTGCTAAAAAAACACAGGCACACCACCTTTTCCCACCCCGTGCCCTTTATTTTTAAACTCCCTCTTCTTCTTTTCATAGAGGTGAGGGTGACTTCCCAAAGGGGTCTGCTCTCGGTGTGTCAACCCGGGGGTGGACCCCAAAAACTAAATTTCCCCGAAAAAGGGATCAGGGAAACCTTTTCTTGGGGTGCCCAAATTTTGGTGGCGCGGCAAACCCCAGGGTGCGCTTCAGAACTTATGGGGGGTTGGTTGGGGTGGGGCAAACATAACCCCTCATAAGGGGTTTTTTGCTGGGACTTATACTCGCAAAAAGAAAATTGAGAGGGTTGGGGAAAGTTTACCGAAAAAACAAAGGCCCGGAAAATGAGGGGGGTCAGGAAAATTTCAAGTAGCGGGATTTTTTTGACGTTCAAACCCCCTGTTTTAGTCCATCCGGACCGGGTCCGGGTGGATGAAAGGGCGCGAAAATTCATCGAGACTGGCCCCGTTTCCCCTTGGTTTTCCTTTTTTGGCTGGGGGGGTCGATTGGGGGGGTAACTGAAATGAAACCCGTTTAGGGCGGGAGGCGTCCATTTTCAAAATTTCCTTTTTTTTCCCTCTGCCTTTTAACCGGGCTTTAAGCTTTTTCAATTTCCACGCCTGTGGTTCCCTTTTGTTTTTAGGGTCCCGGGCCCTCATGGGGGTTTTTATGTCTTATCCGCAGCACGAGAAGCTCCTGGTTCCCCCTTTCCCCCCTGACTGTTTGCGCCCTGGGGCCGTTTCCCCTCCACACTGGCCAGGGGGGTCCTGCTCTCCGCTGGCTCACCCGGGCCCCGTCCGTTCCTTTCCCGGGCCCCGGTTTTAATACTGCCTCGGGAAAAAAAAGGCCGGTCCGGACTAGGGCCCGTCCAAAAACGGGCCGAGCGGCCCGCGAAAAAAGGGGCTTAAAGGTCTCGTGCAAAAAGGGAGCTGATAAGGTTGGGGTTTGAGTTTCAAAACCCTGACTTTTGTGCTCTGTAGCGAGGGAAATTTTTTCCCCTTGATGATGACCCCAGAAAGATGGGACCCCCAAACGTTCGTAAAGTTTTGGCCAAAGGAAAATTTTTGACCCCGGGGCTAACCCACTCCCCCAAATATGAAAGGAAAGTGCTCCCTTTTGTTTCTGGATTCACTTTAAAAATTTCCCTTGGGTAGAAGGCTCAAAATTTACCTTGCTTTTTTTTTCTGACCCCTTCTGCCCCAGTGAAGTACCAAAGTCCCGGGTGCTTTTTGAAAAAGTTTTAACCAAAATTCCCACAGGGGGTGCTTTGCCCCTGGTGCTGGGAGATGAAGATGCTCGAGGGAAGTCATTCAGGGACATGAAACCGGACAGTCCAGATTTTTGGAAAATGTTTTAAATCATTCCCCTTTCTAGGCTCTGGTGGCACTCTGCCCACGTTTACAAAGTCTAGCTATTTCTGACTGCATTTAAGTAAAGGGGGCTTAGTTTTTTAAAAGTTGGAAAGGACGGCTCCCGGGAGATAACGTGGTGGGGGCCCCGGGGGCCAATTTTTTCGAATTATAAACATCACCCACTGTTTTTATGTTTCCACGGGAAGATGTTCGCAGTAGTTTATATCATGGGGTGTATATCTCCCTGTTTCGCGTTGGGTTTTATGCCCTTTTTTTGCAAGTAATTTAAATGGGTTTCGCTTTTCTTCTTCTCAAATTTTTCCCTTTGCGCGATGACAGACATTAAAAAAAAGCTTTTCCCGGGGGGCAGGACCCAGACTTGCCAGGTCTTTCAACTTTAATAGAAATTTTTTTTTAAAGTTGGCAAGGGAAATTTTTTTATATCCAAGCATCTTCCGCAGCTAAAAATATTTAGACTTGTTTTTTCTTTACCTCTAATTTCCCTGATTCCCCAAGGGCGACTCAATGTTGGGTTTAAAAAATCTGCTGGGGGGACTTTACTGTAGTAGGTATAAATGAAAGGGCCCCCACTCGGGTTTTTTTTTTTTTCATTTGTTCATTTTAGCCCAAAAAATGACACAGATTGGGAAAACACAAAGCCCCCACTTTCCCAAAAGCCCCTTCTAACCCGTTCCCCGAAAACTGGATGTCAAATGTAAAAATATTTAAAGCCACCACACCTGTAAATAACAAGAAAAGTTGTCCTGGCGCTTCACTGTTATCTACGGTAACCCCTGGTTTGGGGTTTTCCCTGGGCCCCCGTTGCTTTAAAACCCAAAAAACGAAGGGTTAAAGTTTTAAGATGCCCATAACCCCCGGGGTTTGAAAAACCAATTTTTTTTCGGGGTTTTTTTGGGGCTTTTTTTTCCCAAAACCAAAAAAAAAAAAAAAAAAAAAAAAAAAAAAAAAAAAAAAAAAAGAAAAGGGGTTAAGGGTAGGCTTTAAAACCTGTAAGGGGGATTGGGTTGGTTAGGGTTTTAGGTGGCCTATTGGTTACGGGTTGGGTTATTTCATTAAAACAATTGGGGTTTAATTTTTTTTTTTTTGGGTTTAAAAATAAAAACTGCACCCCAAAAAAAACCCCGGGCCAGAAAAAGTATTTTGGGCCTAAACCCGAACTGTTTTCCCCTAATAAATTTACTTGAAAAGGGATTAAACCCGGGGGGGCCCGGGGGACCCCCGGGGGGGCTTTGTTTCCCAAAAATTGGGACCAAAACCCGCTTTCAAACTTTTTTTTGGGGCCCCTTAAATTAAAGGGGCCCACGGGGTAATTTAAATTTGGGGGGAAAGACCTGAGATTGGGGTTTTCATGTTTACTTGTCTAAATTGAATGTTTTTTTTTTTTTGGGAAGGGTATCAAGGGGACTTGCCCGGTTCCCTTTTAAAATACAGTTCGGATTTGCCCCTCGGGAAGGGAAGGTGAGGCGGATGAGGGGGGCTTGTTTGGGGGCGGACCGGGGCCGGGGGTGGGGGAAAAAGGTTTGGGGGGGACCAAAAAAGGTTTTTCCCGCCAAAAGGGGCCCTTCTTAAGGGCCGGAAACGGGACATTGGGCCCCCCTGTTTTTTGGGCCTTTGTTTTTTGGCTGTATGCCTTTCCCGGGCATTTTCCTTCGCCCCCTTTTGCGGGCGTGGCCCTCTTTCCTGCTTCCCCTTTTCCTTCCCCCTCTGCTGCCTTTTTCCCCTTTCGTCGGGTTTTCCCCTTTTCCCCGGTTTTCCCTTTTCCCCGTTCGGTTTCTCGGCTGCGCGTTCCCCTTTTTGGGTCTTTGTTTTCAAAAAGGGGCGGTTTTCCCCTGGGTCTGCCCTTTTCACCCCCCGTCGCCGCTTCTCCCCCTTTTTCCCCCCATTGTGTTTTGGGTTGCCCGGTTTTTCCTGTTCCTTCTTTTTTTTTTTTTTTTGGGGTTCCTCGGCCATGGGGAAAAACCCCCCCCCCCCCGAGAGGGGGTCCCCCCCAAACCCCAACCCTTTTTTTTAAGGGGCGGGGTTTAAAGGCATTTTCCCCCCCCCCCCCCAAAAAACCCCCCCAAAAAAAAAAAAAAAAAAAAAAAAAAAAATTTAAAATGGAAGTTATTTTAAAAAGTAATTTGGTTAGTGCTATAGTTTAGTATAAATTGGGGTTGGGTTTTTGGCAGGGTTAAGGGTTTTTAGGGTTAAATTAAATTAAAAAAAATTTGTATTTTTTTTTTGGTCCAAAATAATGGAAATTGCGCTTTTTTGGAAAGTTTTGTTGAAAAAATTTTTTTTTAAGGGGACTTAATTGGGGGAAATTTTGGGGGGTTTTGGGTTTTTCCCCATTTCCCAAATTTTTTTTTTTAAAAATTTTAAAAAATTAAAAATTTCTAAAAATAAAAGGTATTAGCCAAATAAGGGGGGGAAAAAGATAATGTATATTGCCCCCCTATTTTATCCCCAAAAAACCCAATTTTAAGGGTTTTTTTAAAAAAAAAAAACAAATAAGAAAACCCCTTTTTACCCGTAATTTAAACCCCCTTAGATTAAAATTAAAAACCAGGGCCAACCCGCGGGTTGCCCCCGGGCGCCCCCTTCCCTTGTGGGGGAAAAAAACCCCGGCGTCGGGGATGGGGGGACAGGAGGGGGTTTGGGCTTCAGGGGGTGGGGAAAACCCCTTGGGAAAACCGGGGGGCACTTTCAAGGGGGGCGGGGGGTCCTCTCCGAGCCTCCTTGGGTTTGGGTCCTGGGGGTTGGGTTTTGGGTTTTTTGGGGATTCGGGGTTTCGTACCCCGACGGCCCTTCATGCGGGCTTTTACCCCCTTTTTGCCTTCGTTTCCCCCGGGGTTTTAAAAAGAAAAATCCTTTAGTAAAATCCCTTTTTCAGAAATGTCCCCGGGGACCAAATTTTAAAACCCCCCACAACCAACCCATCCCCCAAAAAAACCCAATAAAAAAACCCCCCTCCTTTTGGGGTTTTGGGTTTGGGGTTTTAAAAAGGGGCGTTTTACCTTTACCCGTGGACAAAACATAGAAACCCCAAGTTTTTGGGTTTTTTCCCCTTTTCAGGGCCCAAGGGTTTATTTGAGGCGTCAAGGTTGAGGGGCCCGAAAATTAATTAAACCAATTTGGGGGCCCCGTATTTTTTGGGGGTACCTTTTAAAGGAAAAAACTCCCTTGTTTTGTTTAAAAAAGGGGGGGGGGGAAAACCCCCCTGTCCCAACGTACATTGGAAGGATGAAAAAAATTTTAAACCCTTCCCCTTTTTAGGGGTTTTTATTTTTTTTGTAAAAATTTATACCAACCAACCCATATTATGGGGCCCCCAAATTTAGGGGAAAGTTTTGAAAAAAACCCCGGATATTTTAATATGGGTTTTATTTTTTTTATCAAAACAAAGTATTAAAAATAATTAGGGATTTAATCAAAAAAAAAATTTTAAAAAAATAAACTTGAATCCCAAAAAAAAATTGGTCCTTTGAATTTTGGGGGTGATCCTGCGCTTTTTTTGGGAGAAGGGTGCTGAAAATTCCCTGGGGTGGTTTTGGGTGATAAAAAAAGGTTAGAATTGACCCGGGGTAAAAGCCTTGGGTTTTTTTACCCGAAACTTTTTGGGGTTCTCCCCAGGTAAATGGTTTTAGAGGGGAAAAAGTGATGGTTATAAAGGTGATTAGGTTTAAAGGTTGAATAAAAATTTGGGGTTTTTTTTTTTTTATATAAAATGAATTTGATAAAAGGGTTTAAAAATGAATTTTTGTAATAATTTTGTAAGGGGGAAAGTAATTTTTTAAAATTTTTAATGGTTATAAGTAATGGTGATAAGTAATTTTTTAAAAGGAATGGAAAAGTAAAGGGTTGAAAAAGGTTGATAAGTGGGTTTTAAAGGTAATGGTAATAATTTAAAAATAAAAAAAGGTTTTTAAATAAGGTAAAAAAAGGGTTTAAATTTCAATGGTTTATAGGAAAAAAATAAAAAATTAAATTTAATAATGAAAAAGGAAGGAATTTTTTTTTTTATTTTTTTAAAATTAAAAAAAATTTTTTTTAAATCTTTTTAAAATTTTTGAAATCTTTTTTAAAATTTTTTACTTTTTTTAAAAAAATTTTTTTTGATTTTTTAAGATTTTATTAAAACTTTTTAAATTTTTTTTTTTTAAAATTTTTTAAAAAATTTTTTAAAATTTTTTTTTTAAAATTGTTACTTTTTTAAATTTTTTTTTAAATTTTTTGAAATACTTTTTTGAATAAACTTTTTTGAATATGAAAACCCATACAAAACATAACTTAAAAATAGCCTGTTCACCCTGATCCCCCAAAATGGGAAAAGGGAACGGTTTCTTGCTTCTATAAGGGTGGGTAAGGAGGATAGGGTAAGGTAGGGTAGGGGAAGGTTCTTGAAGGTAGGAGGAGGGGGTCACACGGGGGAACCAGAGGTAACGCGAGTGAGAGCTACGGAGGGAAACCTATTACACTCTTTTTTTCTCTATCTCTCTCATTTTTCCTCTGTAAAACTTGAAAATAAAAAAACAATTACATTTAGTGGGTTTAATTAAACCCACAATGGGTTGTATATCCCGCAAGCCCCTAAAAAAAAGCAAAAAGAATTCCTACAGGTGGGGGGAATGCCTGGCAAGCCCCTCAAAAAACAAAGAAACCCACCCACAGCCCCCCCCCCCCCTTTCCCACTGTTCTGGGAAACCTGGAAACACGGACCCTTGCTAAAAAAAACACTTGCCACAAAACACACCGACTTCCTCTCACCCCGGGGGTGGGTTGAATGTGGGGTTAAAAAAAAAAGCTCCTCCCCAAAATGTTTTCCTAAAACTCCCGGACACTCAAAGTTTCTCTCCCAGTTGGGTGGCATGTTTGGGGTTTAAGATTGCTCTTTGGGTAATGTTTCCCACTCCTGACACTCAAAATTTTTCTCACCAGTGGGGGGCAGGGGTTTTTGATGCCCTTTTGGGTAAAATTTTCCTACACTCCTGACACTCAAAGTTTTTCTCACCAGTGGGGTGAGCATGGGGGGTTTTTAAAACTGCCCCTTTGGGAAAGGGTTTCCTACCTCCTGACATCAAAGTTTTTTCACCAGTGTGGGGGGGCAGTGTTGTTTAAAGGGGGTCGTGGGAAATGTTTCCCACACCCTGCACTAAGGTTTTTTCCACCAGTGGGGACATGTGTTGTTTAAAATGCTCTTTGGGGGAAAAAGTTTTCCTACACTCCTGACACTCAAAGTTTCTCTCACCAGGTTTGGGTGGCTGTGGTGTTTAAAATTTTTCCGGGGGAAATTCCTCACCTGAACTCAGTTTCTCTCACCAGTTGGGTGAGCAGTGGTTTAAGACCCCCTTTGGGTAAATGTTTTCTCACTCCTGAAATCAAAGTTTCTTCCCCCAGTGTGGGGGAGCATGTGGTGTTTGAGGTCTTTGGGTAAATGTTTTCCCATCCTGACACTCAAAGTTTTCACCAGTGTGGGTGAGCAGTGTTTGTAAAAACCTTAGGGAAAAGTTTTTCCACACTCCGACACTCAAAGTTTCTTTCCCCCCGTGTGGGTGAGATGGTGTGTTTAAAATGTCTTTGGGGGAAATTTTTCCCACTTCCCGACACTCAAAGTTCTTCACCAGGGTTTGGTTGAGCAGTGGCTTAAGAGGGCCCTTTTTAAGTTTTTAAAAACTCCACATCAAAGTTTTTCCAACTGGGGTGAGAGGGGGTTTAATGCCTTGCGGGAAATTTTTTTACACTCCTGACATCAAGTTTCTCCACAGTGTGGGGGCGTGTGGTTAAGAGTGGGGTTTTGGGAAAAGGGGCCTACACTCCTGACCCAAAGTTCTTCACCTGTGTACATGTGGTGAAGAATGCTTTGGGGTGTTTTTCCCCACCCCCCTGACAAAACAAAGCTCCACCATTGGGTGAGGATGTGGTGGTTAAAATGGCTCTGGGGCAAATGTTTCCTAACTTCCTGAACCAAAAGGTTCCTTAAAGTGGGGGGGCCTTTCCTAATAACACCAGGAAAATTTGAAAAATGGAATACCCCTTTTTCTTATGGGGGGGGATGGTCATTTAATGCCAGCCTTCGGAAACTTTCCAAAAACTACAAGGGGGGGGTCTCCGTCCATTCAGCATACTTCTCCAGCCCCCTGTTGGTGGGGGGGCTCACTTTTCCCAAAAACCCTTTAAAGGGGGATGAACCAATTTTCCCTAAAAAGGGAAAAAAAGGGGAAGTTTTGGTGGGCCCACCGGGGTTTCACCTCCCCGTAAACGGTTTGGGCCCCGGACCAAAACAGGCAAGGTTCTTGAAGGGTTTGTTCCCCTCATCCAGCTAACCCCAAGCCATGTTTGAGCCAAGGGGTAAGACAAGGACCTAAAAATTTAAAGGGTGGGGGGTGGGGTTAGGGTAGGGCCTTAAGAAGGTTACTAAACGTAGGCACAACCCTAATGGGGAATGGGGCGTTTTGGGGGGAGGAAGAGATTTTCTCTTTCCAAAAAGAGGGAAAAAAAACATGTACTTTATTTAAATTAAATTTGCCGGAAAGGCAAAGGCTGTAAAAACAAAACTTGTAAATTTTTTTTTAAAAAATTCTACCCAAAAAGAAAGAGAAGGGGGGGGGGGGGGGGGCCGAGTCCCAACCCTTTTGGGGTGAAATAGTTAAATTCCTAAAGGGAGCCAACGGGGGAAAACTTTTCCTTTTTTTTTTTTTAGAAAAAATAAACCGAAACCCTTTTTCCCTTTTAAAAAACTTTGAAAAAGTGGGAACCCCAAAACCCCATTTTGGTTCGGTTTGGGCAAAATCCCCGGCCGGGGAATTAACTTTTTCTTGGGGAAAAAAGGGTTTTTTAAATTTTTAATGGGCCAAATGCAAATGGGGGGACCCCCAACTCCTACCTCGATGCCTGATAAAACATTCCAAGAAAATAAAGGGCTCAAGGGCTGGCTGGGGTTTCCGAAAGGTGAAAGCGAAAATTCCCGAGAGAAGGGGTAAAAGGGTTTTCTGCGGGGGACGGAAAACCTTTCAGGGGAAAAAAATTTGCTGTGCAAAATTTGGAAGATTTCCCCCCCCAAAGGTTTCTTGCTTACCCCTTGCAGGGGAAAATTGGTTTGGGGAAAATGAAAAGGTTTAATACTGGAAGGGTCAAGAGGATTTCTTGGGGGTTCCCGGGGGCCCGTTTTTTTCAAAATGGACCCGGGAGGTGAAAAAATTTCGCCAAAAACCTTTAATCCGTCATTTTTTTTTTCCAAAATGGGTTTGGGGGAACGATCGGGGCGTTGATTTGGGGGAAATTAGGGGCGGCAAGGAAAATCCCTTTGTAATTATTTCCTTTTTTTCCGCTAACCTGCAAGGACACAAATCCACGGCCTTTATTTTTTATTTTTTTTCGGAGGTGATGGTTACCAAGGGGGCACGGGGGAGGAAATGGCGCCCTTTCCCCCGGAAAAGGGCGGAAAGCCATCTCTCCAAATTTGGGGGCAGGGACCTGCCTGGGTCGCTTTGGGGGGTTTGGGGGGAGGGGGGAAGCCCCCGGGTTTTGCGGCTAACTCGAAAAAAAGAGGTGGAAAAGGCAGAAAAAAAGGCAGAGGGGGGGAAAGTAAAGGGCCGTGCTAAGGCAGTGATAAATGGTTTTTTGAGTACAAAAACCCGGGTGTGGCTCTGTAGCGAGGAATGTTTTCCCCTTGAGATAGACACCCCGAAAGATGGGACCCGGGTTTGTAAGTGTTGACCCCAAAAAATTTTGACACGGGACGTAACCCCTCCCAATATGAAAAAGTGCCCTTGATGTTTCTGCAGCGTAATGATGGGGGTCAGAAAGGTCAAGTTGGGACCTTTTGGTTCTGATCCACCTTCGCCGGTGCAAATACCACGTCCGCTGTAGAACAGTTTTCCAAAGTTTCCCAAGGGGCTTTTCCAATGGTGCGCAGATGGGAAAATGCTTGAGGGAAATATTCAGTACATGAGCCGAGACAGGTCCAGATTTTGGAAAAAATGTGAATGCATTCCCGTACTAGGTCTAGGGGGGCAATCTCGTCCACGTTTAATGTTAGCTAGGTGATGACTGCAGAGTAAGGAGGTATAGTGTTTGAGAGATGGCTGCTACCCTAGATAAAAGTGAAGTCGCCAGGGGGCCAAATATTTCGAATATGCACATATGATTTTTTTTGCCCCTGAAGAGTTACGCAGTATTTAACATGGGTGATAAATTTCCCCGTTTTAGGTTGTTTTAGCTTTGACTGCAAATTAATGTTTCGCATTTTTTCTAAGTTTTTCTTCGCGCCCCAGACGAAGTAAACAGTAGCTTTTCGGGCGGCAGGACCAGACTTGCCAGGTTTTCAAATTTAATAGAATTTTTTTTTACGTTGGGAGAGGGAATTTTTTTTATCCAAAATCTTTGCACTAATATAAAAGATTGTTTTACTTTACTCTAATTTCCCTGAATTCCCCCGTGGGACAACTGTTGGGTTTTAAAAACAGCTGGGGACTTACTTAGTAGGTATAGTGAGGTGCCCCTCGGGTTTTTTTTTTTTCATTGTTCTTTAAACCCAAAATGAAAGATGAAGCACAAAATGACACAGACTTCCCGATGACCCTTCAACTGTCCGAAATCATGGAGTAAAATGAAGTATTACGCCACCCCACGGGTAAAAACAAAGAAAAAATGTCCTGGGGACTTCCTTTATCTACGGTACCGGTTTGGTTTCCGTGACCCGTTCTAAAACTCCGAGTAGTTAAGGATGACGTACGGGGGAGGAGCATTGTTCCGTGGGGAGGCAGACAAGCACGGGAGAGCGTCGCCATAGTTAAATCCTCAAGACCGATTTTCTCTCTCGGGCAAAAAAGGGTTTTTAAATTTTGTAAGCAATTTTTACATTAAAACACATTTAAACATTTACCCCCATTTAAGCACATTACCCCCCAAAATTAACACTAAAAAGCAATATAAAATGTGGGTATGGAGACGGGGGGAGGTAGCCCGGCCCTAAAAACCACTAGATGAATAGTAAAACAATCACGCACACACAAAATGCTTGGGCACAGTGGCCCAATCTATGGTCCCCCCCCTTTTATCCCCGCCCTCCCCCCCCACCCCCATTAATATGTGCCCCCTATAGAAATCCGCAGGGAAGGGGCTTTCTTTGGGAAGGGCAATTGATAAGAATCACAGCGTTTTGCGAAGACCATGAAGGTGATTTTACACTGGGGTTTTTTCGGCTTTTTAAAGACGAGAGGGGGCGGGGGCTGGGGCGGGTGTCGGGTCGCAATGGGTTTTCAAAAAAAATCACACACCCGATCACCCCCCAGACCCCTTCTCGTCCTAAAAAAATGCCAAAAAAACGCCAGTGTGAACAGCCTTGGGCGTTTTCCCCCGGGCTGACCTTGGTTCCATAAATTAAACGACCGGACCGCAACCCCCCGCTGCCCAGTCGAGATGCCATCATGGGAATAAGCCAAGTTGGGGTTTAAATATGGGGGAGAGTTGGCGGGCCCCTTTTTTCAGAGACACCAACTCCCTTTTTTTTTTGGCCTACAATAGGTGCTTTTTCAAAGGGTGCTAGTTTTTATTTTGGGGAAAAAAAAAAAAAAAAAAAAAAAAAAAAAAAAAAAAAAAAAAAAAATGTATATTTTGGGGTTTTAAGTTAGGTTTTTTTAAAAATTTAAAGGGTTTTGGGTTTAGTTAGGTAGGTTGGGTTTTAGGTTGGTTTGGTAGGTTAGGTTGGGTTTTTGGTTAGGTTGGATTCTTTAAAACCGAAAGGGTTTGGGGGGTTAGGTTGGCCCTGGGTTGGGTTTTCCCCTGGGTTGGCTGGGCCTGGGTTTTGGTTAGGTTGGGTTTTTTTAAAAACCCTGTAGGTTTGGGGTTATTTTGGCTGGGTTGGTTTAGGCTAGGTTGGCTAGGCTGGGTTTGGGTTAGGTTTTTTCCCTTAAAAAACCTGTAAGGTTGGGTTGGGCCCTATGCTAGGTTTTTTTTAAAAACCTGAAAGGTTGGTTGGGGGTTGGGCCCTTAGGTTAGGCTGGGCCCTAGGTTAGGTTGGGGCTGGTTAGGTTTGGGTTTAAAGGTTGGGTTAAAGGTTTTTTTGGGTTTAGGCTGGGTTTAGGTTAGGTTGGGTTGGCTGGGCTATTTTAAAAATTTAAAAAAAGGCTGGTTGGTTTTCCTTTAAAACCCGAAAGGGTTTTGGGTTTTGGGGTTTGGGCTGGGGTTTAAAGGTTGGGCCTAGGTTGGGCCTGGGCCCTAGGTTAGGTTAGGTTGGGTTTTGGGTTTTTTTTAAAAACCTGAAAGGGGGGGTTTAGGTTGGGTTGGGTTTGGGTTGGTTTTTTTTAAAAACCCTGAAAGGTTTGGGGTTTTTAGGTTAGGCAAAGGTTTTGGGTTTTTTAGGTTGGGTTTTCTTTAAAACCTGAAAGGTTTTGGGTTTTGGCGGGTTTAAGGTTAGGTTTTTTGGGTTTCCCTTTTTAAACCCTGAAAGGTTGGGTTGGTTTTGGGGTTGGTTAGGTTAGGTTTTTAAAAAACCCTTTTAAGGGGGGGTTTGGGTTTTGGTTGGGTTTAAAGGTTTGGTTTTAGGTTAGGTTTTTTTTAAAAACCTTTGGGTTTGGGGGTTAAAGGTTAGGTTTAGGTTAGGTTGGGTTTGGTTGGGTTTTAAAAAGGTTTTTGGGGGGAGGTTAGGCTGGGTTAGGTTAGGTTGGGCCCTGGGTTTTGGTTGGTTTTTTTGGGTTTAGGTTGGGGGTAGGCTAGGTTGGGTTTTAAACTAGGTTGGGTTAGGCTGGGTTTGGGCAGGTTGGGTTTTTCTTTAAAAAACATAAGGTTATTTTGGGGTTTTTAATTTTTTTTTTTTTTTTGGTTTTGGCGCAAAATAAATAGCACCATTGAACAAGCCCCTTTTGTACCAAGAAAAGTAGTTGGTGTCTCTGAAAACGAACGCGAAACTCTCCCCCATATTACCCAATTTTCAGTTGTCAAAAATTTGGGGTTTTAGCCCCTTTACAGCCTCGGCAAAGGAGTCACCGTGGAGGGGCCCCCGGCCCGGAGGGGTTTCACCCAAACTATGGACTACAAACCGTCTTTACATAACCCTTAATAGACCCTTAAATTTAAAAGGGGACCAAAAAGGGGAACTACGGGGCTATAAAGGTGTGGGGTTGGGGGAGGGTAGTAAATCACTCGTTAGGTTTTTTGGTGTCCCTTTGGGTATAACTTTCGTTGTCCCCTCGTCCAAATTTTAACTTTTTTGTTGTTTTTTGTTTTTGTTGGGAAAGGGGAGTGAGGGCGAAGTGGAAAGAATTCGCCCTGGTGGGACAGCCTGAGTAATCACAGTCCCCGAAGTTTTATTGTTTTTTCCCCAAAAGGCCCCCCTGGGTGGGTGAAAGGCGGGGCGGTTTTTGATGGGTGGGAAAAGGCAGCGGCTGCAGCAGGGGGGGCAGGGGCAAAGGGGGGTCGTTCAAAGGGGGTGAGTTTTTACCACGTAGAAGTTTTGTCCACGTCCATTTTGGGGTTTACCCTCGGCACTTGGGGCTTGGGAAAAAGGGGGCGAGCACGAGCACGAAATTTTCGACTTCTCCCCTTGGGCTGTCCTGTCTGTCTGTCTGTCCTCCTTTTTCCCCGTCTCTCGTTCTGTCTGCCTGTCACTCTCTGTCTGTCTTTTCTGTCTCTCTCTCCCCGTCTGTAATGTTGTCTGTCTTTCTCTGTCCCGTCTGCCTGTCTCCCCTCTCCCGTCCCGTCTGTAGTCCCCTCTGTGTCTGTCTGCCTGTCTCACTCTCTGTCTTTTCCTTTCTCTCCCCCTTTTTGTCTGTCTCTCTCTCTCTCTGTCTGTCTTTCTCTCTCCCTGTTCCCGTCTGTATTCCCCTTTTGTCCCGTCCTTCCTGTCTCCTCCCCTTCTGTCTGTCTGTCTCTACTGTCAGTTTTGTCCCCCTCTCTCCCTGGGCTTTTAAAGTCTGTCTCTCTCTGTCTGTTTTTCCCCTCTCTGTTTTATCTGCCCGTCTCTGTCCCGTCTGTCCTTTCCTGTCCCGTCTGTCCCGTCTCTTTTTTTTTTGTTGTTTGTTTAGAATAATTTCCCCCAGAACCGTAGGGATCCCACCCCCCTGCAACTTAGTGTTGGCCCCAAGCCCCCACCCCGGGGGGGCGGGGCAAAAACCCCCGGCTAACAAACCCCAACCCCATTCACTCTGGGTGGACAGGGGGGTCGGGGTTTTTAAAAAAGACCCCCGGGTGTCTCGGGGGCCCCCCCGGGGATCAAACCCCGGGGTTCTCGGTTGTGAGCCCAAACGTGCCCAACCACCCAACCCCCGGCTGGGCCAAACCCATAGTTAACCCCGGCCCCCCCCCCCCCCCCAAAAACTTATTTAGAAACGAATATGGCCTTTTTGGGGGGTTTTTAGTGGGGCTCTAAAAGGCTTTCTAGATGCATGAATATAGGCGTCCCAAAGGGTTTTTTGGGAAAGATGGTTGCTGTTATAACTTTTGCATTACCCCCCTTTAAAAATTTTAAAAAAAAATTAAATTTGCTAGTTACAAAATTTTTGGTACAAATTAAAAAATAGGGAAAACTGTCTATTTTTTCTGTTTTTTTTGGTTTCCCAAATCTTTGAATGCTTTATAATTTTTATATTTTTTTCTTTTTTATTTATCGGGGGCTAGTTACTGCAGTGTGAGGGAAAGGGGTATCGCGGTTTTGTGGGTTTTTTTCTCATATGCCCAAATCTACGTTATTTTAAACTTATTTGTTTGGGTAAAAAGGAAAGCTAAATATTCTAGAAAAAATTAAATTTTAAGCGGGATAGTCCAATATTTCGTGGGGGAAGAAAAGATAATGAATTTTAACTTGACCCACCCTATCTAATTATCACAATATCCCCAATTTTTTAAATTTATTTCAATCATTTATAAAAAAAAAAAACGACATTTGATAAAATTTAGAAAAACCCTTAATTCACCGCTTTAGATTACAAAATTAAAGGGTTAATTTTATTTCCTTTTGTGGTAATCCGCGTGTATTTCCTCCTCTGCAGTTTCCCCCCTTTAGCCTTGCTGGGGGGTGAAAACACCCGGCGCTTTGTGGGGATTGGGGGGCGAGGGCCGGCGGGATCAAGGGTGGCTAAAGCAGGGATCTCGAAAAACCCTCGTAAGGGGCCCTTACGATTTTAAAGGGGTACAATTTCCCTTTTCGAGGGTTTGGCTGAGGGGGGTGCCCCGTCCGGGGCCCTCCTCCCCTAGGTTACGGTGGGGGCCCCTGGGGGGGGAATAAAAGGGTTTCCCAGGGATATGTGTGGGAAATTTCTGCTAAACCAAACACAGACAAACGGCCTCGCATGACGCGGGTTTATCTTAGCCAATCATCATGCTCTTTGCTGTCAGGGGGCAGGGTAAATAAATTTAAAGAGATTCTTTATTATTCTAAAGAGACTTCAAATGCCGTTTTTTGCTAAAATCGGCCTCTTTCGGAAATCGTCCGCGGACCCCTATTTAACCTAAATAACTCTACAAAATTTAAACACAAACCTATCAAAAACCCTTTACCTAACCTAACCAGACCTAAACATAACTTATAGGTATTTCGCGACCGCTCGGGCCCCGGTCTGGACTGGGTAGTCCCGGGCGGTCACTGTTTTTGCGAGGCAGTCTAGAAGGGTTTTCAGCCCAGTCCAGTCCGGTCTGACCCACATTTCCAGCAGGACCACCTTGGACCAGTGTGGGAGAACTGGCGCATGGGGCATACAGTCAGCGGGGAAAGGGGACCAGGAGCTTCTCGTGCTGCTGATAAGACATGAAACACCATGATGGGGCCCACCATAAGACTAAAGTATCACAGGCGTGGTAGTTGTTTAAAATCTCAGCACAGGTTAAAAGGCGGACGACAAAAAGGATATTGACAAGATGGACGCCTGCCGCCTCCACAGTTCAGTTCAGTACCGCCCCCCTCGATCCCCCAGCCAATAGGAACGACGAATGGGACGGGCCAGTCTATGTATTTTCGCGACCATCAGTCCACCCTGACCCGGTCCGGAAATGGAAAGAACCAGGGTGGTGGAACGTCACGAAAATGCGCTACTAACCGAAACCTAAAAGCTATGTTTGCCGGTGTTTAGCTAAGATCGGCTGATTTCCGAAATAGGGCCGATTTTAGCTCACTATCGCCAGAATGTTACGATAATACATAGCTACCACATTTGCCTTTCAGGATAATATTCTCCCACTGATTACTACAGAGACGTACCCAGGGTATACCTTGATGCGCTTATCATAGGTTCGAGTCTCGCGTGCCAAAATTAGTATCTATAGACCACTGCTGGCCCGCGCCGTACGTATGCCGTATCCGGGCCCTGGCGGTACTCTGTTATAGTGGACAAAAACTGCGCGTTCGCTCTTTAGGTCAGACAAGACACGGGGGGTAACACCTACTGTGACACACGTGACCCCTTGTGTGCCAGGATAGTATAACTTTATAATATCCTTGCTTGTGTGTATACGTGCGTGTGTAAATAGTACGTCAGACATTTGATACCACCACCACCACCGCATCATTATAGCGGCCAAACTTGTATTTAGAACTGTACGTTTTTATTCAGAAAATCGACCGATATATATATTTAATATATAGGTTTGCCCTGATATGAATTTATTACAAGTACTATAGGTATTTTATGTTAAATATGATAATATGGAGTCAATGAAGCAAAAAACACATCACTTTTCAAAAAGGCAAGCATGAAATGGCTCTATAATACACAATAAACATAAAGTATAGTGATACAACTTGTAATTTATTGTTTGTTGATCTCTAGCCGCTTCAAATTTCACTCCCTTAGGGAGTTAAGGGTGCTCCCGACCACCCTTAGCCTCGCGGTCCCGTAGCGAGTGAAAAAACGGTTTGAGCATCTCCCTTAGAGGCGCTACGAGGTAAAAGTCCCTTAGGGTAATACTTACGGGCCCGTAACTCTTTCGAGCATCTCTGCCCCAGGTAAATAGTGTTAGAGTGGTGATATAAAGGTGTCATAAGGTTATATAAGGTGATCTATAGGTTAATACAAGGCTTGAATGCAATACCTCTTGTAGCTTCTTTATGTTCTTATGTTCTTTATACTGAAGAATTGAATGTTTGATAAGTTAATGGTTGATAAGTTAATGGTTGATAAGTTAATGGTTGATAAGTTAAGGGTTAATGGTTAATGGTTGATAAGTTAATGGTTGATAAGTTAATGGTTGATAAGTTAATGGTTAATAAGTTAATGGTTGATAAGTTAATGGTTGATAAGGTAATGGTTGATAAGTTAATGGTTGATAAGTGAATGGTTGATAAGTGAATGGTTGATAAGTTAATGGTTGATAAGTGAATGGTTGATAAGTGAATGGTTAAGTTAATGGTTGATAAGTTAATGGTTGATAAGTTAATGGTTGATAAGGTAATGGTTGATAAGTTAATGGTTGATAAGTTAATGGTTGACAAGTGAATGGTTGATAAGTTAAGGGTTGATAAGTGAATGGTTGATAAGTGAATGGTTGATAAGTTAATGGTTGATAAGTTAATGGTTGATAAGTTAATGGTTAATAAGTTAATGGTTGATAAGTTAATGGTTGATAAGGTAATGGTTGATAAGTGAATGGTTGATAAGGTTCAATAAGGTGAAATAAAGGTTAATTCAATGGTTTTAGGGAAAAAATTTAAAAGGGAAATAAGTGAAATTAATGAACTGCTGGGAAAGGAAGGAGTTTTTCGTTATTTTTTGAAAATTTTTTTTGCAATAAAAGTTTTGATACTTTTTTGAAATAGTCTTTTTGAAATTCTTTTTTGAAATATTTTTTTGGAATAAGACTTTTTTTGCAATACTTGAATTAAGACTTGAAATAAGACTTTTTGAAATACTTTTTTGACTTATTTTAAATAGATTTGAAATACTTTTTGAGACTTTTTTGAAGACTTTTTTGAAAAATTTTTTGAAATACTTTTTTAAAATTTTTTTAAATACTTTTTTGAAATTGGGGGACTGAATTTTTTTTAAATTTTTTTAAAAAACTTTTTTGAAATATGAAAAACCCTACAAAACGTTTAAACCTAAAAAATTAGCTGTTCCCCTGATCGCCTAAATTTGAGGGAATGGTTTCTTGCTTTAAAGGGGTAGGGTAAGGCAGGATGGGTAAGGGGGGGTTTAGGGTAAGGCTTTTTAAAGGTAGGCGGGTAGGCAGGTCCACGGGGAACGAGGGGTAACGCGGGGTTTGAGAGCTACGGCGAGGGAAAATCGCACGGTAAAAGAGGTACCTTTTTGCTTTTTGGTAGTTTTAATTCTGCTGAATTATTCTCTCTCTATTCTCTTTTACTTTTTGCCCTTTTATCTTTGAAAGCATAAAACAATTAAACAAATTGTAGGGGCAAAAAATATAAAGAAAATATCAACTAATGAAAAAAATGTTTTATAATTCTTTCATATAATATTCTTTCTGGAGGAAGGGAGGAGGAGGAAGTCCAAATGAAAAAGAGGAGGAGGGGGTCCCAAATGAAGAAGGGGGAGGAGGAAGTGACAAGAAGAAGAGGGGGGGAGGAAGTGCCAATGAAGAAGAGGAGGAGGAGGAAGTGCCAATAAAGAACAGGAGGAGGAAGTCCCAATAAAGAACAGGAGGAGGAGGTGCCAATGAAGAAGAGGGGGAGGGGAAGTGCCAAGAAGAAAGGAGGGGGAGGAAATGCCAATTTGAAGAACAGGAGGAGGAGGAAGGCCAATGAAGAAGAGGAGGAGGAGGAAGTGCCAAGAAGAAGAGGAGGAGGAGGGGGCCAATGAAGAAGGGGAGGAGGGGGAAAAGTGCCAAAAAGAACGGGAGGAGGGGGAATCCCAATGAAGAACAGGGGGAGGAGGAAGTGCCAATGAAGAAGAGGAGGAGGAGGAAGTGCCAATGAAGAAGGGGAGGGGAGAAGGGCCCAATGAAGAAGAGGGGAGGAGGAAGGGCCCAATGAAGAAGAGGAGGAGGAGGAAGTCCCAATAAAGAAGAGGAGGAGGGGAAAGGGCCCAATGAAGAAGGGAGGGGGAGGAAGGCCAAAAGAACAGGAGGAGAGGAAGTCCCAATGAAGAAGAGGAGGGGGAGGAAGTGTCAATAAAGAAGAGGGGAGGGAAAGTGCCAAAAAAAGAACAGGAGGAGGGGGGGAAGTGCCAAAAAGAAGAGGAGGAGGAGGAAGTGACAATGAAGAAGAGGAGGAAGGACAATGAAGAAGAGGAGGAGGAGGAAGTGAAATGAAAAAACAGGAGGGGAGGAAGTGACAATGAAGAAGAGGGGTTGGAGGAGGAAGTGCCAATAAAAGAAGAGGAGGAGGGAAGTGCAATGGAAGAAGAGGAGGAGGAGGAAGTGACAATAAAGAAGAGGAGGAGGGGAGGAAGTGAAAATGATAATAATTTTGTATTTCTTTTACGTCTGTTCATTGGCAATGCATGTTAAAAACCTATTATCACCTCTCTCTCTCTCTCTTTTTTCTCCCTCTGTAATTGTGAAAAAAAAAACATTGAAAAAATTTTATTCAGAAGGGCTTTTTGATATTCTTAAAAACCCACAATGGCGTGTATATCCGGGGCAAGCCCCTACCCACCACCACAAGCACAACCCCACACAGCCACTCCCTCCTCACAGGTGTGTCTGGAATGCCTGGCAAGCCCCCCACCCCCCACCACAAGCACAACCCACACACACCCACTCCCTCTCACAGGGTGTCTGGATATGCCGGGGCAGGCCCCTCACCCACCACCCAAACACAACCCACACACACCCACTCCCCCTCAAGGTGTGTCTGGATATGCCTGGCAACACGCCCTTTGCTGGGGAAAACACTTGCCGCAAAATCACATTGTATTTCCCTCTCACGTGTGGGTGGCATTGTGTGTGTTAAGGACTGCTCTTGTGGGTAAATATTTTCCTACATACTGACACTCAAAAGTTTCCCCTCACCAGTGTGGGTGACCAGTGTGTGTTAAGAGGGCCCCTTCGGGAAAAGTTTTTCCTACACTCCGACATTTCAAAGTTTCTCTCCCCCCGTGTGGGTGAGGAGGGTTGTTTTTAAGATCGCTCTTTGGGGGGAAAAGTTTTTCCTACACTCCTGACACTAAAAGTTTCTTCCCCATTTGGGAGGATGGGTCTTTTTAAGGACTGCTCGTCGGGTAAATTTTTTTCCTACACTCCGCCCTAAAGTTTTTCACACCAGTGTGGGTGAGCATTTTTTGTGTTAGATCCCTTTTCGGGTAAATTTTTTTCCTACACCCTGACATCAAAGTTTCTTCACCAGTGGGGGTGAGATGGGGGTTGTTAAGTTTGCTTTTGGGGGAAAAATGTTTTCCTACACTCCTGACACTAAAATTTTTCTCCACCAGTGTGGGTGGCACGGTGTTTTTAAGAGTGTTTTGTGGGAAATTTTTTCCCCTACACTCCTGAACTCAAAGTTTCTCTCACCAGTGTGGGTGAGCGGGGGTCGTTAATTTTCGCCCTTCAGGGCAAATGTTTCCTACACCCCTGACACTCAAAGTTCCTCTCACCAGTGGGGTGAGGATGTGGCGTTAAGAGGTTTGTGGGTAAATGTTTTCCAACTCCTGACACTAAAATTTTCTCTCCCCAGTGTGGGTGAGCATGTGGCTGTTAAGATGGCTCTTGTGGGAAAATGGTTTTCCTCACCCCTGCACTCAAAGTTTCTCCCCCAGTGTGGGTGAGCATGTGGCTCCAAGAGCCCCTTTTATGAGTGAAACTTTGCCACGTGGTAAACCTCAGCCTGTCTTGCGTATAGGGGTGAGGGTGGTCAGTTAAAGCCAGCCTTGGGGAGCACACTTTCCCCAAGATACAAGTGTAGGTCCCCCGCCCTCCTTTGCAGCACTATTTCTGCCAGCCCCCCGTGGTGGGAGGCGCGCTGGTCCTGCAGGAACCCCGGTGGGGGCCCCGGGGAGAAAACCCAAGCGTTCCCTAATACAAGGGAAACCGGGAGGATCGGCGTGGGCCCCGACCTGGACTTTCACCTCAGCACCTGTAACATTGGTGGCCGCAGCACACAAGCAGGCAAGTGCTTCCTTTAAGGTGCTTTCCCGCTTACCCTCCAGCTAACACCCAGCCAGGGTTTTTAGCCAAAAGGGGTAAGGCCGCACGGACCCCACGCCACCCCCTACAGGGGGAGGAGGGAGTGGTGAGTGGCTAGTGGGCCTTCAAGCAGGCAGGTGAGCTAAGCCTTGCACATAGGCAAACCAAAAATGGGGAATGGGGCAGATAATGGGGGAGTGAGAGAGAGGGGTGGCTCTCTCTCTCTAATAAACAGGCAAGGACAGAATAGATAGAGGAGAGGGGGGGGGGGGGAGAGGTCAATCCCTGCCCTGGGATACGACAAGGACCGTTTCCCCCCAGCCCACCTGTCCATAAGGGTCATTTGCCCCCCCCACATCACATTTTCACTTAAAAAAAAAAACTAATATAATTAAAGAAAAAAATTTCCTGAAACCATTCCTTTTTAATAGAAAAGCACTTTAGGAAAAGCGTTGGTACAACAAACCCGATTTCTGAGGGAAGGATTCAGTACAGAGCCGGGGAAGGTCCCGAATGGAAAAAATGTTGATTGCATTCCCTGTACTAGGCTCTAGGTGGCAATCTCGCCCAGTGACATGTCTAGCTAGGAACTGATGCATGAGTAAGGAGGCTATAGTGTTAGAGTAGATGGGGCGTGCTACCGTAGATAACAGTGAAGTCGCCACCCGCATGAAGTCGCCCGGCGCCAATATTACGAATTATGTAAATTTTTATAAATTTTAATATTTAAATATTTTTAAAATTACTCTGTTTAGCGGTTTAGCCTTGTTCTGAAATTAAATGTTGGGTTTTTGCTTCTCAAATTTTTTTCCCCCCGCGATGACAGACAGTAAACAGTAGCTTTTCGGGGGACAGGAAACAACTTGCCAGGTCTTTCAAAATTTTAAAGAATTTATTTTTACGTTGGCGAGGGGAAATTTTTTTAAATCCAAGCATCTTCCGCAGCTAATATATAAGACTGTTTTTTCTACCTCAATTTTCCCTGAATTCCCCCCGAGGGCGATCAAAAAGTTGGGTTAAAAACAGCTGGCCGACTTACTGTAGTAGGTATAGTGAGGCGCACTCGGTTTTTTTGTCATTTTTTATTTATAGCCAAATGACAAGATGAAGACACAAAAAGACAAAGACTTTCCAGTAGCCCCTTTAACTGTCCTGAAATCATGGATGTACAAATGTAACTATTAACGCCACCACACGGCTGTAAATAACAAAGAAACGTTGTCCTGGCGACTTCACTGTTATCTACGGTACCATGGTTGGTTTCCGTGACTCCGTTGCTAAAACTCTCGAGATAGTTAAGGATGACGATACGGATGAGAGGAGCATTGCTTCCGTGGTGAGGCAGATCAAGCACGAGGAGATGCGTCGCTCATAGTTAAGTCCGTCAAGACCAGATTGTCCTCTCTCGCTGGCAAGAAGGTCTTATACTTTCGATAAGCACATTATTACATTAAGCACATTGAAGCACATTGACCCCCAACATTAAGCACTAAGAAAGCAATTATAAAATGTGGATATGGAGACGGGGCGAGTGTAGCTCAGGCCCTGTAAAATACCACTAGATGAATAGTAATACAATCACGCACACACAACTGCTTGCTGGCACAGTGGCGCCACTCTATGGTCCTGCCTTTGATCCCCGCCCTCCCCCCTCACCCACCCATCTACATAGCTGTGCCCCGTATAGAAACCTCCGTCAGGGAAGGTCTCTCTCGCTGGCAAGGAGGTCTTACTTTCGATAAGAATCACAGCGTTTCTGCGAAGGACCATGAAGGCTGATTCACACTGGCGTCTTTTCGGCATTTTTATCTGACGAGAAGGGGGCTGGGTCTGGGGCTGGTGTCATGGTCGCAATAGGTTTTCAACAAAAATCACACACCGATCGCACCCAGACCCCTTCTCGTCCTATAAAAATGCCGAAAAAACGCCAGTGTGAATCAGCCTTGAGCGTATGTGCCGTGCTGACCTTGGTTCCATCAATTACGACCTGACCGTCAACACACCGCTGCCCAGTCGAGATGCCATCATGAGGAATAAGCACAAGTTGCGGTTAATATGGAGGAGAGTTGCGCGGTCGTTTTCAGAGACACCAACTACTTTTTCTTGGCCTACAATAGGTGCTTGTTCTAATGGTGCTAGTTTTATTTTGCGAAAACCAAAAAAAAAAAAAAAAAAAAAAAAAAAAAAAAAAAAAAAAAAAAAAAAAAAAAAAAAAAAAAAAAAAAAAAAAAAAAAAGTATATTTTGTGGTTAAGGTTAGGTTTCTTTAAAACCTGTAAGGTTGGGTTAGGTTAGGCTAGGTTAGGTTAGGTTAGGTTAGGTTAGGTAGTTAGGTCTAGGTTAGGTTAGGTTAGGTTAGGCTAGGTTAGGTTAGGTTTCATTAAAACATAAGGTTAGGTTGGGTTTAATTTTTTTTTTTTTTGGTTTGCGCAAAATAAAACTAGCACCATTAGAACAAGCACCTATTGTAGGCCAAGAAAAAGTAGTTGGTGTCTCTGAAACCGAACGTGAAACTCTCCTCCATAATTACCCAAGTTGCAGCTGTCGAAAATTGTTAGTCCCTACAGCCTCGGCGAAGGAGTCACCGTGGAGAGCCCCGGCGACGGCGTGTTCACCCAAACTATGGAGCTACAAACACGTCTTTACATAACCCTTAATAGACCCTTAATTAAAGGTGACACAAGGGTAACTACGCGCTATAAAGGTGTGGGTGTGTATGATAGTACTCACTCGTTAGGTATTGTGGTGTCTTCGATGATAACTACGTTGTCATCGTCACAATTGTAACTTGTTGTTGTTGTTGTTGTTGTTGAAGGGCAGTGATGTCGAAGTGGACGATATTCGACTGTATGTTACACCGTGAAGAGTCAACATCACAGTCGGTCGAGAGTTGATTACGTCTTCCTCAGGAAGGCCACAGGTGAGGGCGGGATGACGGCGGGGCGTTGTGCCGGAGTAGGGACGGCCAGCGGTGCCAGCAGGGTGGGCAGGTTCAAAGGTGGTGATCGTTTCAGGGCCGATGAGTTGCACCAACCGTAGAAGAAGTTATTGTCCATCGTCCATTTGTGACCGGTCGGCCATACTTGGTGGCTGTGGGGGAAGGCCGGCGGAGCACTGAGCACGAGTTGCAAGACCCCTCTCTAATCGTTGTGCTGTCTGTATCCCCGTCTCTCTCTCTCTCTAGTCTGTCTGTCTGTCTCTCTTTGTATGTATGTCTCTCTGTTTCTGTTCTGCCTGTCTCACTCTCTGTATGTTCTGTCCTGCCTCTCTCTCTCCCTGTCTGTAGGTCTGTCTCTCTCTTCTGTTCTGTCTGTCTGTCTGTTCTGTCTGTCTCTTCCGGTGTCGTCCTCTCTGGTCTTGTCTGCCTGTCTTGTCTCTCTCCATTTTTTGTATTGTTCGATTTTGGTTTTTAGGAGGATAATCCTCACGAGCCCGTAGGGATCTACCGCTGGGCAGCTTAGGTTGGCGAAGCCACCATACCGGGAGGAGGGGGGTTCACAAACCCCCGGCTAACACCCGAACCCATTCACTGCTGGGTGGACAGGTTGGCTCGGATTTTAAGAACAAGGAGAACAGAAGACCACCCGTCTGTTCTCGCTCCTCCCGTGATCAAAACCCGGGACTCTCGGTTCGTGAGCCGAGCGTGCTAACCACTACACTACGGCTGGACCAGACCCATAGTTAAGCCTAGGGTGGCCACAGCTTATTTAGATCAGAATATGATTGGCTTTATGCGTGGTTCAGTGTGGCTCTACAGGCCTTCTAGATCATGAAATTATAGGCGTCAATAGGGTTTTTGGAAATGATGGTAAGCTGTATTGTATAACGTTATTGTTCATGACATCACCCTTGAAATTATAAAAGAAAATGTTAATTCGCTAGTACATATTTGTGGTACACTTAAATAAATAGGCAATCTGTCTATTTAGTCTGGTTATATGTACCAGAGTCTTTGTTAATGCTTTATAATTGTATATTTGTCTTTTGTATCATCGGGGACTAGGTTCACAGCAAGTGTGACGGGAAGGGTGTATCGCGGCAATAATTAAGTTTCTAGAATATTTAGCGGTCACTTTTACTCCAGAAAAATAAGTTTTAAATAGCGTAGATTTGGGAAATTTATGAACACAAATATCATTCATTTTAAGTGGATTTCAAAATCACATTTATAACAAAAAAAAACGACATATTTAGATAATTTAGAACCTATTTAATTTGACTTGCCAGTTAATCTTAACACCGCTTAGATTACAAAATTAAGGATTACTCTATTTCTATGTGGTAATCCGCGGTGTTGCAAGCCCCTGCAGTCCCCATTGAGCCTTGCAGGGGGGGGTGACAGTCACCTCGGCGCCGGTGCGTGATGGCGGGGGGACCGAGGCCAGGGCCGTGATCAAGGCTTGACTATCCAGGTAAATAGTGTTTAGAGTGGTGATTATAAAGGGTGTCATAGGTTATATAAGGTGATCTATAGGTTAATACAAGCTTTGAATGCAATACCTCTGTAGCTTCTTTGTTCTTATGCTCCTTTAACTGAAGAATTGAAATGTTTGATAAGTAATGGTTGATAAGTAAGGGTTGATAAGTTAATGGTTTGATAAGTGAATGGTTGATAAAGTGAAATGGTTGATAAGTTAATGGTTGATAAGTTAATGGTGAAAGTTAATGGTTGATAAGTAATGGTTATAATGGTGCTTGATAAGTTAATGGTGATATTTAATGTGTTAATAAGGTAATGGTTGAGAAGTTAATGGTTTGATATATACGTGAATGGTTGATAAGTGAAGGTTGATAAGTGCAATTGGGTGATAAGTTAATGGTTGATAAGTTAATGAGTTGATAAGGTTTTTAATAAGGTGAACATAAAGGTTAATGCAATGGTTTTAGGGAACAATTAATGGCCAATAAGTGAAATTTTAATGAACTGACTGGGAAAGGAATGGATTGATTTTCGTAGTCTTTTTAAATACTTGTTTTGCAATAAAAGTTTTGATACTTTTTTGAAATTCTTTTTGAAATATATTTTTGAAATTCTTTTTTTAATAAATATGTTTTTTAAAGAACTTTTTGTTGCAATACGTGAAATTTAAGGACTTGAAATTAAGACTTTTTTGAAATACTCTTTTTTGACCTTATTTTAAATACCTTTAAATACTTTTTTGAGACTTCTTTTGAAAGTACTTATTGGAAAAACTTTTTTTAAATACTTTTTGAAACTTTTTTTAAATACTTTTTTGAAATATGAGACTGATTATTTTGTTGGAAACTTTTTTAAAAACTTTTTGAAATACTGCGAAATAGCCATACAAAAACGATGAACCTAAAAATTAGCCTGTTCAGCCTGAAATTGAGGGGAATGGTTCTTCTTGCCTTTATATAAGGGTTAAGGGTAAGGTAAGGGATAGGGTTAAGGCTCTTGAAGGTAGGCAGGTAGGCAGGTCACACGGGGAACGAGAGGGTAACGCGAGTGAGAGCTACGGCCGAGGGCAAGCAAAAAACAAATCGCACGGTAAAAATAAGCGGTACATACTTTGCTTGTGTGGTAGTTTTAAATCTGCCTGAATTATTCTCTCTATCTATCTCTCTCTTACTTTCTGACTTTTTATCATTGAAAGCATAAAAGTCATCTATACAACAAACTTGTAGTAGTGGCAGAAAATATTAATAAAGGAATAATAATCATACTAATGAGGAGGAGGAAAAATTGTTTTATTAAGTTCTTTCAATTACTAATATTACTTTCTGGAGGGGATAGAGGCGGAGGAGGGAAGTGCCAATGAAAGAAGAGGAGGGAGGAGGTGCCAATGAAAGAACCAGGAGGAGGAGGGAGGAGTGACAATGAAGAAGAGAGGAGGAGGAAGTGGACAATGAAGACAGAGGAAGGCGGAAGTGCCAATGAAGAAGAGGTAGGAGGAGGAAGAGTGATAATGATAATAATATGAGTTTCTCTTCTACGTATGTTCATTGGCGAGCATGTTAGATACCTCTCTCATCTCTCATTCTTTCCCTCTGTAATCTGGGAAATAAAACATGGACACAATTATTAATGAAGTGGCTTTATTGATATTCTTTAACAACATCCTCAAAAAAGTGGCGTTGTATTATGCCTGGCAAGCCCCTCAACCCACCACCACAAGCACAACCCACCACCACAGCCACTCCCTCATCACAGGTGTGTCCTGGATTATGCCTGGTCAAGCCCCTCACCCACCACCACAAGCACAACCCACACACAGCCATTCCCCTCCTCACAGGTGTGTCTGGATATGCTTAGGCAAAGCCCCTACCCACCACCACAGCTACAACCCACACACAGCCACTTTCCCTCTCACAGGTGTGTCTGGATATGCCTGGCCCAACACGACTCTTGCTAGGACAAACACTTGCCGTTAAATATCACACTTTGTACTTCCTCCCTCACCAGTCGTGTGGTGGAAACCATGTGTTGTGTAAGATGGCCTCTTCTGGTTAAATGGTTTCCTGCACTCCTGACACTCAAAGTTTCTCTCACCATGTTGGGTGACATGTGTTTCTTAAGATGGCACCCTTCTGCGGTAAAAATGTTTTTCCTACACTCCTGACACTCAAAGTTGTCTCTCACCAGTTGTGGGTGAGGGATGTGTTCGTTAAGATCGCCTCTTCTGGGTAAATTGTTTTTCCACTACACTCCTGGCACTCAAAGTTTTCTCACAACAGTGTGGTCGTGAGGCATGTGTTTGTTAAGATTGCTCTTGAGGGCTAAATCATGTTCATTACACTCCTGACAACTCAAAGTTTCTCACAACAGTAGTGGTGAGCATGTGTTTTGTTAAGATGCTCTTGAGGGCCAATGTTTTTCCTACACTCCTGACACTCAAAGTTTCTCTCACCAGTGTGGGTGTGATGAGCATGTGTGTGTTTAAGTGAGTGCTCTTGTGCGGGTAAAGGTTTTCCATACACCATCCTGGCACTCAAAGTTCTCTCACCAGTGTGGGTGAAGCATGTGTGTGTTAAGATTAGCGTCTTCGGGTAAATGTTTCTCTACACTCCTGACACTCAAAGTTTTCTCCTCACCAGTGTGGGTGACCATGTGTTTGTTTTAAGATTGCTCTTGAGGGCAAATGTTTTCCTACACTCCTGGAACTCAAAAGTTTCTCTCACCAGTGTGGGTGGGAGTGGTGTGTTTAAGAGTTGCACTTCGGGGTAAATGTTTTCCACACTCTGGCACTCAAAGTTCTCTCACCCGTGTGGGGTGAGCATGTGTGTGTTAAGATGGCACTTCTGGGCAAAATGTTTTTCCTACACTCTGACACTTCAAAAAGTTTCTCTCACCAGTCGTGGGTGAGCATGTGGCTCTACATATCAACGTCTATGACGTGAACACTTTGCCACAGTGGTCACACCTCAGCCCTGTCTTGCGTATATGGGTGAGGATGTGTGCATTAATGCCAGCCTTGCTGGAGCACACTTTGCCACAGTCATCACAAGTGTAGGTCCTCACGCCCTCCATTGCAGCACTACTTCTGCCAGCACCCCTGTGGTGGGAGGCGTCAGCTGGTCCTGCAGGAACCCCGGTGGAGGCCCCGGGGATGAACCAAGTGTTCCCTAATACAAGGGAAGCCGGGAGGAGTCCTGGCGTGGGCGCCGACCTGGATTCTTCACCTCAGCACCTGTAACATTGGTGGCCGTCAGCACACAAGCAGGCAAGTGCTTCCTTGAAGGGTGCTTCCTGCTTCACCCTCCAGCTAACACCCAGCCAGTGTTTGCAGCCAAGGAGTAAGGCCAGCACAGGAGCCTCACGCCACCACTCTACAGGGTGGAGGAGTGGAGTGGTGAGTGGCTAGTGACCTTCAATGCAGGCCAGTGTAGCTAAGCCTTGCACATCAGGCACAACCAATAATGGGTAATGGGGCAGATAATGGGGGAGTGAGAGAGAGGGGCTGGCTCTCTCTCTCTCAATAAACAGGCAAGGACAGAATATGAAACATGAATATTCTTCTATTCAATTGAAATTTGCTCAGGAATGTGTACATACAGTGCATAAGAAAATAGGAAAGTTTATGAGACGGCAGATAATGATAAGGATTATGATATAATATATCTGGACTTTAGTAAGGCATTTGACAAAGTACCACACGAGCGACTCTTAAATAAGGTTAGGGCTCATGGTATAGATGGGAAGGTTCTTCATTGGATCAGAGCTTGGCTAAGTAATAGGCAACAAAGGGTTACAATTAATGGTTCCAAATCTGAATGGGGACTGGTGACAAGTGGATTTTCCCCAAGGGTCTGTTTTGGGCCCATTACTATTTTTGATTTACATCAACGACTTGGATAGTGGGATTAGCAGTGATATCAGCAAGTTTGCTGATGATACTAAGTTAGGTAGGATTATTGGATCACAGTCTGACGTAAACATATTGCAGGGAGACTTAGATAAACTTGTGTGGGCAGTCAGATGGCAGATGGAATTTAATATTGATAAATGTAGCGTTATGAATGTTGGTAGAAAAAACCCTGGTAATAGATACACCATAAGCAATGTATCGCTGAAAAGATCAGAAGGTGAAAAAGATCTTGGAGTGAGGGTGAGCCCAGACCTCCGACCTAGGAAACAATGTATTGAGGCCAGAAATAGAGCTAATAGAGTATTAGGATTCATTACCAGAAGTGTTAAAAGTAAAAGTGCGGAAGTTATTCTAAAGCTTTATCTGGCTCTAGTCAGGCCTCACCTAGACTATGCAGTTCAGTTTTGGTCTCCATATTACAGGATGGATATAGTGTTGTTAGAAAAAGTGCAGAGAAGGATGACCAAAATGATACAAGGGATGCGTAACTTTAGTTATGTGAGGAGATTGAAGTTATTAAAATTACACTCACTCGAGACGCAGAGTAAGGGGCGATCTGATAGAAGTTTTTAAGTGGATAAAGGGATTTAATAAAGGAGAGGTAGGAAAAGTTCTTACGGCTTTTAACCAGGGTAGAACAAGAAGTAACGGATTCAAGCTGGAAAAGCGTAGATTTAGAAAGGAAATAGGGAAAAACTGGTTCACAAATAGGGTGGTGAATGAGTGGAATGGTCTCAGTAGACAGGTAGTTAGTGCGGAGTCATTAGGGAGCTTTAAAGGGGAGCTGGATAGGTTCATGGTTGGGGATGAAAGGTGGATGTAGGTAGTGTTAGGTGACAGGAACTACCACGTGTAGGCCTCGCGGCCTCTTGTAGCTTCCTTATTTTCTTATGTTCTTATGTAAAACAAAACTATACAGTAAATACTTTCCATTAAATCAATACATACACATAAAGAAGGGGGGGGGGGGGGGGGGGGGGGCAGAGGTCAATCCCTGCCATGGGATACAGACAAGTGACCGCTTCCCTCCAGCCCACCTGTCCATAAGGGCTCATTTGCCACCGACATCACATTTTCACTTAAAAAAATAACTAATATAATTAATAGAAAAAATATTTCCTGAAACCATTTCCGTTGAATATGAAAAGCACTTGAGTGCAAAAGTGTCTGTGTACACACAAACCTCGATTTCCCGGACCTCCATTTCCCGGATATCGGATTTGCCGGACAAAATCCGAGGTCCGGGGATATGTTAACTTTGAGTTGCTCTGAGTGGCAAAGAATGTTTATGAGATACTCTCAAGTGGCCAAAATGCTTTGAGTGGCGGGACCGGCCCAGAGCTACTCAGATGACGCTTCTGAGTTGCCATGAGTAAGAACATATGAACACAAGAAAATAAGGAAGCTACAAGAGGCCGTGAGACCTACACGCGCTAGTTCCTGTTAAGGAATGTTTTTTTAATAGCTTGTTAGGCAAAGCTATAGCCCTGCAGAGTATATGAATAAAGGCGTTTTCTGCGGGGGAGCAAGAGAAATTTCTCTTGCAAGAGAAAAACATTTGCTAGCTGTTCAATCATCCTGAGAAGATGCTTGCCCGACCGGCAAGAGATTTCTTGCTGGTAATCCAGTTGCCAGGTTGAGAACCTTGTTGTTGCGAGAAGTGTAGTTTTTTTATGGTTTCATACTGGAATGGGTCTATAGAGAAGATTTAGCTCGGTTGCCGGAGTGCCAACCTTGGGGAACTCCGATAATTAGTATAAATCTAAGATGGACGCCGCAGACGGAGGTGCAAAATAACTTTTCAGCCAACCAACCTTCAATCACGTGAGACATTTTTTCCGTATAACTTGGATGTGAGGAACCGATTTCTGAGGTCAGTTGCGTGCTTTGGGGTCAAATTCAGGGTCAAAGGTCAAGTTAAAGGTAATTTTTGTACATTTGGGAGGTTCAAACTTTTTGATCCCTGCATAAACTGCACAGTGCACACCACTCCTACTCGATGCCTTGATTTAATCTCACCTCTTCTTCTTTTCATAGAGAGGTGATGGCTGACTCAAGGTGTCTGCTCTCGGTGTGTCACGGAGGTGGACAAGAAACGAAATTCCCTGAGAACGGGATCAGGAAGCTCATCTTGCGTGCCAAATCTGGTGGCGACGGAGACCTGCAGGCTGCGCTACAGAACATTATGGGCGTTGGTGGCGATGGGGCAAGCATAACCCCTCATAAAGGTTGTTGCTGGACTTATACATCGCAAGAGAAAATTGAGAGTGAGAAAGTGACAGAAAAGAATGGCTGAAGATGAGGGTGTCAGGACAAGTACAAGGTCTCGTGCTAAGGCAGCTGATAAAGGTGTGTTTGAGTACAACCGTGACTGTGTGCTCTGTAGCGAGGAATGTTTACCCATTGATGATAGACACCCAGAAAGATGGGACCGCGTTCGTAAGTGTATGACCGAAGAACTTTTTGACACGGGACGTAACCCACTCCCAAGTATGAAAGATGTGCTCCTTGATGTTGCTGATCAGCGTAATGATGTGGCTAGAAGGCTCAAGTTGGACCTTGCTGTTGTTTCTGATCCACCTTCTGCCGAGTGCAAGTACCACGTCCGCTGCTAGAACAGTTTTACCAAAGTTCCCACATATGATGGTGTGTTCACCCAGAATATGGAGCTACAAACACGTCTTTACATAACCCTTAATTAAAGGCGACACAAGGTTAATTACGCGCTATAAAGGTGTGGGAGTGTATGATAGTACTCACTCGTTAGGTATTGTGGTGTCTTCGATGATAACTACGTCGTCATCGTCCCAATTGTAACTATTGTCCACGTCCATTTGTTGTGGTTCGGCCATCTTGGTGGCTGTGGGAAGGCGCGAGCACGAGCACGAGTTGTGACTCTCTCTCTCTCTGTCTGTCTCTCTGTCTGTCTGTGTCTCTTTCTGTCTGTCTGTCTGTCTGTCTCTCCCTGACTGTATGTCTGTCTCTCCCTGACTGTATGTCTGTCTCTCCCTGACTGTATGTCTGTCTCTCTCTTTCTCTGTGTGTTTGTCTGTCTGTCTCCCTCTTTCTCTGGCTGTCTGTCTGGCTCTCTCTTTCTCTGTCTGTCTCACTTTCTCTGTCTGTCTGTCTGTCTCTCTCTCTGTCTGTCTGTCTCTCTCTTTCTCTGTCTGTCTCTCTCTCTCTCTGTCTTTCTCTCTCTCTGTCTGCCTGTCTGTCTCTGTCTGTCTGTCTGTCTCTTTTTTGTTTGTTGTTTGTTTAGAGGATAATTCCTCAGAGCCGTAGGGATCTACCGCTGCAGCTTAGTGTTGGCCGAAGCCACCATCCCGGGAGGGGGGTCACAAACCCCCGGCTAACACCCGAACCCATTCACTGCTGGGTGGACAGGGGCTCGGGTTTTACGAAAGACCACCCGTCTGTCTCGCTCCTCCCGGGGATCGAACCCGGGACTTCTCGGTTGTGATCCGAGCGTGATAACCACTACACTACGGCTGGACCAGACCCATAGTTAAGCCTGGCCAGAGCTTATTTAGATCAGAATATAGGCTTATGGTGGTTCAGTGTGCTCTACAGGCTTTCTAGATCATGAATATAGGCGTCAATAGGGTTTTGGAATGATGGTTAAGCTGTATATATACGTTAGCATTACACACCCTTGAAATTATAAAAGAAAAATGGTAATTCGCTAGTTACATATGGGTGTGGTCTACACTTAAATAATAGAGAATGTCTGTCTATTTAGTCGTTTTGATGTGGTAACAGAGTCTTTGTAATGCTTATATTGATCTTTTGTCCTTGTGTATCATCGGGGACTAGGTTACTGCGTGTGAGGGAAGGTGTATCGCGGTTTTTAGTGTTATTTCTCAATATCTCAGCAAATCTACGTTTAGTTGTTTTCAAAACTTATTTTTGGATAAAAGTGACCGCTAAATATTCTAGAAACATTAATTATATGGCGTTGATAAGTGCCAAAATATTACGTGGGCAAGACACGATAATGATATAACTTGACACCTGCCCCTATTATATTATACACAAATATTAATTTTATAGGTGATTTCAATCATATGTATACAAAAAAAAAAACGACAATAGATAATCTAGAACCATTAATTTGATTGCAGTTAATCTTGTGAACACCCGCTTAGATTACAAATTGAAGCGATTACTAGTCTCTATGTGGTAATCGCGTGTGTTGCAACCTCTGCAGATCCCCCTTGACGCCTTAGCCGCGTGGATGACGTACCTCGGCGCCCTGGTGGTGATGGTTGAGCGGGTGACGAGGCCAGGGCCGTCGATGTCACAGGCTGGCTATCAGGCGGCCAGATGCTGAGAGTGAGTCTAGGGAGCCCTATCCACTAGTTGGCCGCCTGTGTGGTCAAGGCGAAACGCCATCCCACCGCAATGCTCAGTTCGAAGATTGCCTATGCCTCATAGTCGGCACCGCTAAGGCGCAGGGGGACAGATGCTGAGTGAGCTAGGGCGACCACTATCCACTAGGGCCCTGTGTGTAAGGCGAAAACGCCCCTCCACCGCAATGCTCAGTCGAGACTGCTAGCCTTAGTGGATCCCCTAAAGGCGCTGAAAATAAGGCATGACGTCAGACCCTGACTTAGTGAGCTGCTTTGGGCTTTTGGACAGACATTCATCTTCTGCTTTTTATTAAAGCAAATACAGCCTTGTTTCAGTTCCTACAACGGAAACAATTGGTTGTGTACGTATAGTAAGTTGTTGCTAAGGTGTGTATAGGAATTGATCTGTGCAATAGACAATGCACGGTCATTTTATAGGGTGTTATATGCTGGTGATAAGAACAGTTGTGGTTGTGTGTTGGTTAGGGGCGGGTGGCGGGAGGCCGCGCGGCAGGTGCTCCGCCACGCACTAAAATGTGTAACTATTATCACGCGTATTATCATTACTACTCGATGATGATATTAGGACAGCTGAACCTACCATCATGTACTTCAGCCAGACCATTAGTGCCAATCAATGAATGCATAAAAACTTGCAGAAACTTATACCTATAATAAGAATAATGAGAGCAAAATTAATATCGTGTACTAAACTTTTTTTCACCTTTTTTTATTCATCTTTACTCCTTTTTCCTGCGAATGTCTGCTTGCATTAAATTTTGCACTTCACTGTTCCCGGAATCGGCACACCTTAACGATTAGTCATGGTGTATGGCACGTCCTCAATGCAAAAATATATATGTGGTCTACAGAACCTGGCGTTTGTGTACACCCCCCGTCAAACTTGTGATGAAAACAGCTTTGTGGCGGGTGAGAGCGGTGTATTCCTTTGCCATAAGTGCCTTGGTTAGGATGGGGAGGGACAACATTCCTTGCTATCAGCAGAGACGTGTTTCAAGCCTTGGAGTGTCGAAGCTCGAAGCTGCTTAAGCACAGCGCCTCAGCATAGGCAAACGTGATTGGCTAGATAGGATTCGGGACACACGGCCCACGCCATTAGGCTTTGGAGGTGTTATAAGGCAGTGTCGACAAAAGCGCCTGAACTTTCGGATCTGTACATAGGGCTTTAGTCTGGGGTGCCTTCAGCGGGCCGTTACTACTAAAGCGCCTGAGAGCACGGGTAAGGCGCTCTTTTCGCCTTTACCCGTCGTATGGCACTAACTCAGACATCGGTACCCCCCCCAGGGTAAATAGTGTTCGCACGTGGTATGATATAAAGGTTGTGCTAGAGTTCGGTGATTAAAGGTTGTCATCAAGGTTATATAGGTGATCTATAGGTCTATACAAGGCTTGTGAATGCAATAACCTCTTGTAGCTTCTTGTTTTCTTCTTTGGGCTTCTTTTATACGAAGCAATCTGAATGTTTGAAAGTTAATGGTTGATAAAGTGATATGGTTGCATAAGTCGAATGGTTATTGGAAGTTAATGGTTGATAGTGAATGCTGAAAGGTTAATGGTGGTGATAAGTAATGTTTGGATAAGTTAAGGGTGATAAGTTAATGGTTGATATAAGTGGATGATGGTTTGATAAGTAATGGTTGATAAGTTAATGGTTGATAAGTGAATGGTTGATAAGTTAATGGGTGATAAGTGTATTATGGTTGATAAGTTAATGGTATGATAACGTGAATGGTTGATAAAGTGCAATTGGTGATAAGTGTATCCATGGTGCCCATAAGTTAATGGTTGATAGCTTAATGGTTTGATAGGTTTTTGGGGGCGGCGGCCCTTTTAATAAAGGTTGAAATAAAGCGTTGTAATTCAATGGTTTATATGGTAAAATTAAATGGAAATAAGTTAAATTTAATGAATGACTGACAGAACGGAAAGGAATGGACATGATTTTCGTAGTTTTTGAAATTACTTTTTGAAAGACTTGAAATAGATTTTTTTTAAAATAGTTTTGTTGAAATACCTCTTTTAAGTACTTTTTTGAAATACTTTTTTGAAAACTCTTTCAAACCCCCCCCCCCCTCATACTTTTTCTCTTGGACTTATTTTAAATACTTTAAATACTTTTTGAAATACTTTGTGTTTGATTCTACCCTGTTTTTGAAGTGACTTTATTGAAAACTTGTTTGAAATAAATGTACACTTGTGTTTTGAGACTAGTGTTTCACAACTTTTGTGGAATAAAACCGTTTGAATTTGTTTAAAATATGGTATACTGATACTTTTTTGAATTTTTTCTAAGGCTTTTTTGAAATACTTTTTTGCTAATAACTGATTTTTGCAATAAGAAGAAATAGCCATACAAAACTATCAACTTAAAAATCAGCTGTTCAGCCCTCCTTGTTCAGCCTGCATCAGCCAAAATCAGCTGAATTTGAAGGAAACGAGGTCTTATCACTGTGGTCCTATAAGGGTTAGTAGGGTAAGCGTACAGCGATTAAGGGTAAGCGCACTAGGGTCTAGGGTATAGGCTTCTTGAAGGTAGGCAGGTAGGCAGGTCCACACGTGGAACCCAGAGGTATATTTCGCTGAGTGAAGAGCTACGGCGAGTGGAACCGCTATTACACTCTCTCTCTCCTCTCTCGCTCTCTCATTTTTCCCCTCTGTAATCTGTGAATAAAACATTGAACACAATGATCTCATGAAGCACAATAAAGGCTTTATTGATATTCTTAACAACACCTTCACAATTTTTGTTGGCGTTGTATAAATGCCTGGCAAGCACCTCACCCACCACACAAGCTACCAAACCCCACACGCAGCCACTGTCCCTCCTCACAGGTGTGTCTGCGGATATGCCTGAGCAAGCCCCCTCACCCCACCACCACCAAGCAAACCCACACACAGCCACTCCCTCCTCACAGGTGTAGTCTGGATATGCCTGTGCAAAGCCCCTCCACCACACCACGACAAGTCACAAACCACACACAGCCATCCCTCCTCCTACAGTCGTGTCTGGATATGCCTTGGGACAACACGACCCTTGCTAGGAAAATAACTTAGCCCACAAATATCACATCTGTAGTACTTCCCTCCTCACCAAGGTGTGGGTGAGTATGTGTGTAGCTTAAGATTGCTCTTGTCGGGTAAATGTTTTCCTACACTCCTGGACAACTCAAAGTTCTCTCACCAGTGTGGTGTGAGCATGTGGCTGTTAAGAATGCTCTTGTTGGGTAAATATTTTTACCTACACTCCTGGCACACTTCAAAGGTTTCTCTCACCAAGTGTAGGTCATGTGAGCCATGTAGTTGGCTGTTAAGACTTGCTCTTGTGGGGTGGCATCAAATGTCTCTCCTACACTCCTACCAACTACAAAGTTTAATTTCTCTCACCAGTGCTGGTGAGCATTGTGGCGTGTTAAGATGGCTCGTGCCACGGTAAATGCTTTTACTAACACTCTCGACACTCAAAGTTTTCTTTTCTTCACAGTGTGGAAGAGCATGTGTCTGTTAAGATGCTCTTGCGGAGTAAATGTTTCCTACACTCATGACACTCACAAAGTTGCTATTCTTCTCCACCAGTGTGGTCGTGAGCATGTGTTGTGTTAATGAGTGCTTCTTGTGGAGTAAAATGTTTTCCTACACCTCCTGACATCAAAGTTTCTTTTCTCACCAGTGTGGGTGAGCATGTCGGCCTGTTATGATGTGGTTCTTGTGTCTGGTAAAAGGTTTTCTGCACTCTCGACACTCACAGTTTTTCACCACCTAGTGTGATGCCGTGAGCATGTGTCTGTAAGATGGCTTCTTGTGGGCAAATGTTTATCCTACACTCCTGACACTCAAAGTTCTACTTCTCACAGTGTGGCGTGAGCATGTAGGCTGCTTAAGAGCTCTTGTGGGAAATGTTCCTGCACTCCTGACACTCAAAGTTTCTCGCACCAGTGGTGGTGACTCATTGTGATGTTTGTGTGTTAAGACTAGCTCTTCGTGGGTGGCAAAATGTTTTCCATACACTCCTTGACACTCAAAGTCTTCTTCTCACCAGTGTGGTGTGAGGCATGTTAGCGCCTGTAAGCATCGGCTCTTGCAGGTTAAATGTTTTTTCTCCTACACTCTTGACACTCAAAGTTTCTACTCACCAGAGGGTGTGGTGACCATTTGTCTGTTAAGATCGCTCTTTCCGAGCGTAAATGTTTTCCTTACACTCCTGTGACCACTCAAAGTTTCTCTCACCAGTTGGTGCGAGATGTGTGGTGGATGTGTATCCGTTAAGAACGCGCTTGTGGGCAAAGTTTTCCTACACCCTGACCACTCAAAGTTTCTCTCACTATAGTTTGTGGGTGAGCATTGTGTCCGTTAAGAACGCTATTGTGGGCAAAGGTTTTTCCTTACACTCATTGACAATCAAAGTTCTCTCACCCAGTGTGGGTGAGCATCTCTTGGTCTGTGAAGACGCCTCACTGGGGGCAAATCGTTTTCCTACACTCCTTGCGCAGCTCAAAGTGTCTCTCACCTCACCAGTGTGGGTGAGCATTGTGTCTGCTAAGACGCTGCTGTTGTTGGTGCAAAATGTTTTCCTACACTCCTGCACACCCAAAGTTTTCATCTCACAGTTGTAGCATGGTGAGGATTGTGGCTCGTCTAGATGGCTCAGTTTGGTGGGAATAGTGTCTTCCTCTACAATCTGACACTCCAAAGTTTCATCTCACCAGTGTGGCGTAGAGCCATAGTGGCTCCTAAGAAATCACCCTTAAGAGTGAATCACTTTGCCACAGTGCCGTCACACCTCAGCCCTAGTCTTGCGCTTGTATGGGGTGAGGATTTGGCTGGTGCACAGTAAAAGCCAGCTCTTGCTGGAGCATCACTTTGTGCCACAGTTGGTCACAAGTGTAGGTCCTTCACGCCCCTCCATGCAGCCACTACTTCTGCCATGCTACCATATGGGTGGTGGGATGGCCGTCAGCTCGAGTCCTCGCAGGAAACCCCGGTGGGAGGCCCCGGGGATGTAACCCCAAGCGTTTTACCCTAATACAAGGGAAGCCGGGAAGTCTGGCCTTGGGCCGCCGACCTGGACTCTTCACCTTAGCATGTGAACATTGGTGGCCGTCAGCACACAAGCAGGGCAAGTGCTTCCTTGTATAGGGTAGCTGTCTGCTTCACCCTCCAGCTAACACCCAGCCAGTGTTTGCAGCTGCCAAGGAGTAAGGCCAGTCAAAGGAGCTCGCAAGCACCACTCCCTCACAGGCGTGGAGGAGTGCGATCAGTGGGAGGGGTAGTGACCTTCATGCAGGAGGATGTAGCTAAGCCTTGCCACATCAGGCACAACCAATAATGGGTAATGCGCGGCAGATATATGGGGGAGTCGAGAGAGAAGGGGTCTGGCCTCTCGCTCTCTCCTGCTCTTCCATATAAACTGTAACGCTGAGAAAGCAAATTAAATTTAATAGGGGAAAGAGATGAAAATACACAATAAGTATCAATAAGCTAACGAGGGAATTTCCTCCACGCCTCATTCCTGAATCACTGGTTAGACTTCTATTTCTAAAACCAGTGTAGTAATCTATAGGACACGTAGCGAAAACGAGGTGAGAACGGGGATTCTAGGTAGTGATATTTAGAAGCAGCTCGACGCGTTCGTGAGTTAAGTCTGCTGTGGGAGCGTGATATTTCCGCCATTGGTAAAGGTAGGTTGTGAAATGTTTGTTAACTAGAGTAAAACATACTTCGGGTGATTTTTTTTTTTTTGCCCAAAGACTAAGAAGTGCATTATTAGGGTCCCAAGGTGGGGATGCTGTTGGGGGACCGGGGGGGCCAAGCGCTCACAAATTAGCGAGGGGGCAAAACCAAAACAGTCACAGCCAGCCGTGTGAGGACAAAGGGGAAAAAAGGGGAAATAGAAAAATAAGGACCATTACATTTTTTGGGGACAGCGGGGGGGACCATTCGATGGTATCGCGTACCCACGTGCTGACTACGCCTTTTTAGTTGTTGTTGTTTTTTTAAGTGCCAGTTACCCATGATCACATATGTACAGTATGGGTTATAGAATGGTTACAGAGTACCGTTTTGTGATTATGACTAGTCGCTCAGACCGGGGGGGAAGATATAAACGTAACAGTAGGCCCCGGGTTTCCCCATGTCAACATAGACGCTGATAAAGCATTTGTATGGGGCCCGGAAAAGCCAAAGCGGGGTAGTGAAAGGGGACAACATGAAACATGACCCCAGACCGTGTTGAACATGAAAAGGGGTGTGGGTAGGCCCTAGCAGTGGTTTATGGGTGATGTGGGGTGCGTGAAGGTAGTGTGGATGTGGATGATGTGACACTACATCCACGTTGGATCAGTGTGGAACGATGCCGAGTGGAAGTGGATAGTGATGGGTTTTGGGAATGGATGGATGATGAATGTGTGGAAGGGGGCTTGTAGCCACACTTAAACAATGTAGGGCAGGAGTATGTAAAAGGTGCGGTAGGTTAGGTTACCGTACCTTAGGTTTGATTAACATTTGGATAGAGGGGAACAGTCATGTAGAACAGACGCCACAAGTAAGCAACTTTACGGGTTTTTCGTGGGGAGTATAATACCCTTAGAAAAGTTTTTCGTTAGAGTGGGAGTAAGGAGGGGGAAATTTGTACACTAAAAACCATCTTGGAGAGGGGGCCGTGAAGAGATACGTGCTTATTTAAAAAAANAAAGGTGAAAAGATCTTAAAAATTTTGGAGTGGGTGAGCCCAGACCTCCGACCTAGGAAACAATGTATTGGGGCCCAGAATAGAGCTAATAGAGTATTAGGATTCATTACCAGAAGTGTTAAAAGTAAAATTTGCGGAAGTTATTCTAAAGCTTTTCTGGCTCTAGTCAGGCCTCACCTAGGACTATGCAGTTCAGTTTTGGTCTCCATATTACAGGATGGATATAGTGTTGTTAGAAAAGGGGCAGAGAAGGATGACCAAATGATACAAGGATGCGTAACTTTAGTTATGTGAGGAGATTGAAGTTATTAAAATTACACTCACCCCGAGACGAGAGTAAGGGGCGATCTGATAAAATTTTTTTAAGGGATAAGGGATTTAAAAAAGGAGAGGTAGGAAAAGTTCTTACGGCTTTTAACCAGGGTAGAACAAGAAGAAAACGGATTCAAGCTGGAAAAAGCGTAGATTAGAAAGGAAATAGGGAAAAACTGGTTCACAAATAGGGTGGTGAATGAGTGGAATGGTCTCAGTAGACAGGTAGTTAGTGCGGAGTCATTAGGGAGCTTTAAAGGGGAGCTGGATAGGTTCATGGTTGGGGATGAAAGGTGGATGTAGTAGTGTTAGGTGACAAAACAAACCACGTGTAGGCCTCGCGGCCTCTTGTAGTTTCCCTTTATTTTCTTATGTTTTTAAATGTAAAACAAAACTATACAGTAAATACTTTCCTTTAAAATCAATACATACACATAAAAAAGGGGGGGGGGGGGGGGGGGGGGGGGGGGGGGGGGGGCAGAGGTCAATCCCTGCCATGGGATACAGACAAGTGACCGCTTCCTCCAGCCCACCTGTCCATAAGGCTCATTTGCCACCGACATCACATTTTCACTTAAAAAAATAACTAATATAATTAATAGAAAAATATTCCTGAAACCATTTCCGTTGAATATGAAAAGCACTTGATTTGAAAAAAGTGTCTGTGTACACACAAACCTCGATTTCCCGGACCTCCATTTCCGGATATCGATTTGCCGGACAAAATCCGAGGTCCGGGGATATGTTAACTTTGAGTTGCTCGAGTGGCAAAGAATGTTTATGAGATACTCTCAAGTGGCCAAAATGCTTTGAGTGGCGGGACCGGCCAGAGCTACCCCAGATGACGCTTCTGATTCCCAAATGAGTAAGAACATATGAACACAAGAAAATAAGGAAGCTACAAGGGGCCCGTGAGACTACACGCGCTAGTTCCTGTTAAGGAATGTTTTTAATAGCTTGTTAGGCAAAGCTATAGCCCTGCAGAGTATATGAATAAAGGCGTTTTCTGCGGGGGAGCAAGAGAAATTTCTCTTGGGCAAGAAAAAAACATTTGCTAGCTGTTCAATCATCCTGAGAAGGATGCTTGCCCGACCGGCAAGAGATTTCTTGTTTGGTAATCCAGTTGCCAGGTTGAGAACCTTGTTGTTGCGAGAAGTGTAGTTTTTTTATGGTTTCATACTGGAATGGGTCTATAGAGAAGATTAGCTCGGTTCCCGGAGTCCCAAACCCCTTGGGGGAAACTCCGATAATTAGTATAAATCTAAGATGGACGCCGCAGACGGGGGTGCAAAATAACTTTTAAAGCCAACCAACCCTTTCCCAATCACGGGGAGACATTTTTTCCGTATAACTTGGATGTGGGGAAACCGATTCTGAGGTCAGTTGCGTGCTTTGGGTCAAATTCAGGGTCAAAGGTCAAGTTAAAGGTAATTTTTGTACATTTGGGGGGTTTTCAAACTTTTGATCCTGCATAAACTGCACAGGCCCCCACCCTCCTACTCGATGCCTTGATTTAATCTCACCTCTTCTTCTTTTCATAGAGAGTGATGGCTGACTCAAGGGGGTCTGCTCTCGGTGTGTCACGGAGGTGGACAAGAAACGAAATTCCCTGAGAACGGGATCAGGAGCTCATCTTGCGTGCCAAATCTGGTGGCGACGGAGACCTGCAGGCTGCGCTACAGAACATTATGGGCGTTGGTGGCGATGGGGCAAGCATAAACCCCCCATAAAGGTTGTTGCTGGACTTATACATCGCAAGAGAAAATTGAGAGTGAGAAAGTGACAGAAAAGAATGCTGAAGATGAGGGTGTCGGACAAGTACAAGGTCTCGTGCTAAGGCAGCTGATAAAGGTGTGTTTTGGTACAACCGTGACTGGGGTGCTCTGTAGCGAGGAATGTTTACCCATTGATGATAGACACCCAGAAAGATGGGACCGCGTTCGTAAGTGTATGACCGAAGAACTTTTTGACACGGGAAAGTAAACCCACCCAAGTATGAAAGATGTGCTCCTTGATGTTGCTGATCAGCGTAATGATGTGGGCTAGAAGGCTCAAGTTGGACCTTGCTGTTGTTTCTGATCCACCTTCTGCCGAGTGGGAAGTACCCCCGTCCGCTGCTAGAACAGTTTTAAACCCAAAATTCCCACATATGATGGTGTGTTCACCCAGAATATGGAGCTACAAAAAACCCTCTTTACATAACCCTTAAATTTAAAGGCGAACAAGGTTAATTACGCGCTATAAGGTGTGGGAGGTATGATAGTACTCACTCGTTGGTATTGTGGGGGTCTTCGATGATAACTACGTCGTCATCGTCCCAATTGTAACTATTGTCCACGTCCATTTGTTGTGGTTCGGCCATCTTGGTGGCTGTGGGAAGGCGCGAGCACGAGCACGAGTTGTGACTCTCTCTCTCTCTGTCTGTCTCTCTGTCTGTCTGTGTCTCTTTCTGTCTGTCTGTTTCTGTCTCTCCCTGACTGTATGTCTGTCTCTCCCTGACTGTATGTCTGTCTCTCCCGACTGTAGTCTGTCCCCTCTCTTTCTCTGGTGTTTGTCTGTCTGTCTCCCTCTTTCTCTGGGGGCCCCTGTCTTTTGTCTGGCTCTCTCTTTTTCTGTCTGTCTCACTTTCTCTGTCTGTCTGTCTGTCTCTCTCTCTGTCTGTCTGTCTCTCTCTTTCTCTGTCTGTCTCTCTCTCTCTCTGTCTTTCTCTCTCTCTGTCTGCCTGTCTGTCTCTGTCTGTCTGTCTGTCTCTTTTTTGTTTGTTGTTTGTTTAGAGGATAATTCCTCAGAGCCGTAGGGATCTACCGCTGCAGTTATGTTGGCCGAAGCCCCCACCCGGGGGGGGTCACAAACCCCGGGTAACACCCGAACCCATTCACTGCTGGGTGGACAGGGGCTCGGGTTTTTCGAAAGACCACCCGTTGTCTCGCTCCTCCCGGGGATCGAACCCGGGGGCTTCTCGGTTGTGATCCGAGCGTGTAACCATACACTAACGGCTGGACCAGACCCATATTTAAGCCTGGCCCAAATTATTTAGATCAGAATATAGGCTTATGGTGGTTCAGTGTGCTACAGGCCTTTCTAGATCATGAATATAGGCGTCAATAGGGTTTGGGAATGATGGTTAAGCTGATATAACGTTAGCATTACACACCCTTGAAAATTATAAAAGAAAATGTAATTCGCTAGTTACTATTGTGGTACACTTAAATAATAGGAAATCTGTCTATTTAGTCTGTTTTTATGGTACCAGAGTCTTTGTAATGCTTTATAATTGTATATTTTGTCTTTTGTATCATCGGGGACTAGTTACTGCAGTGTGAGGGAAGGTGTATCGCGGTTTTAGTGTTATTTCTCATATTCCCAAATCTACGTTATTTAAAACTTATTTTTGGATAAGTGACGCTAAATATTCTAGAAACATTAATTATATGCGTATTAGTTCCAAATATACGTGGGCAAGAAAAGATAATGATATAACTTTTCCTGCCCTATCTAATTATACAAATATCATAATTTTAAGTGATTTCCATCATATTATAACAAAAAAACGACAATAGATAATCTAGAACCATTAATTTGATGCCAGTTAATCTTAACACCGCTTAGATTACAAATTAAGGATTACTCTATTTCTATGTGGTAATCCGCGTGTGTTGCAATCCTCTGCAGTCCCCCTTGAGCCTTGCCGGGGGGATGACGTCACCTCGGCGCTGGTGGTGATGGGGGGACGAGGCCAGGGCGTGATCAAGGCTGGCTATCAGGGGCCAGATGCTGAGAGTGAACTAGGGCGCCCTATCCACTAGGGTGCCTGTGGTAAGGCGAAACGCCCTCCCACCGCAATGCTCAGTCGAGATTGCTGCCTTAGTGGCACCGCTAAAGGCGCTGAAAACTAAGGCATGGTCAGACCCTGACTTAGTGAGCTGCTGTGGGCCTTTGACAGACATTCATCTTCTGTTTATAAAGCAAATACAGCCTTGTTTCAGTTCCTACAACGTAACAATTGGTGTTTACGTTTTAATAGTGTTGCAAGGTGTGTATGAATTGATCGTGCAAGACTAATGCGGCATTATAGAGTGTTATATGCTGGTGATAAGAAATGTTGTGTTGTGTGTTGGTTAGGGGCGGGTGGCGGGCGGCGGGCGGCAGGTGCTCCGCCCGCACTAAAATGTTGTACTATTACACGGTATTATCATACTACCAGATGATATTTAGGACAGCTGAACATACCTCTTTTCGAACGCTCTTTTCGCCTTACCTCTATGGCACTTCTCAGCATCTCCCCCCAGGTAAATAGTGTTAGAGTGGTGATATAAAGGTGTCATAAGGTTATATAAGGTGATCTATAGGTTATACAAGGCTTGAATGCAATACCTCTTGTAGCTTCTTTGTTCTTGTTCTTTATACTGAAGAATTGAATGTTTGATAAGTTAATGGTTGATAAGTGAATGGTTGATAAGTGAATGGTTGATAAGTTAATGGTTGATAAGTTAATGGTTGATAAGGTGATGGTTGAGAAGTTAATGGTTGATAAGTTAATGGTTGATAAGATTTAATAAGGTGAAATAAAGGTTAATTCAATGGTTTATAGGAAAGAATTAAATGGAAATAAGTAAATTAAGAAGATGGGGAAAGGAAGCGGATTTTCGTAGGTTTTAAAATACTTTTTTGAA
>JACEEZ010000802.1:0-14442 GCA_016584305.1 Chionoecetes opilio | reverse complement strand
TTATTTTTTACATGGGACCCAAAAAATTTTAGAGAAAGATAATTACACAAAAAGATCCGACTAAAAAAAATTTAAAATATGTTTGGGGCCCAAATTTTTATGTTCCCATTTTATTAAAAGAAGCAAAGTGAAAAGGTTGGAAGGGGGATACAGAGAAATGATAACAAAGATGGTTACCAGAAGCTAGAAAACTTTCTAATGAGGGAAAAGGTTAAGGGAAAATTAAAGTTACCAACACTTGAGCAAGAGAAAGAGAAAAGCGGGGGGGGGAACCTAAAAAAACAATTTTTAAAAACTGATTAACTAAGATGGAAAAAGAGGGGGCAATCGGCCGATTTTTTTTAAGCGGGGGAAATTAGCTAACCTAAGGACTAAACAAGGGCTTTAGACAGAACCCATTTTTTAGTTTATTAAAAAAAAAAAATTTTTTTCCGGGGGGGAGGGGTTAGTTTTTGTAAAGTTTGTCGAAAACAAAAAAACAAAACCGTATTGGGATTGCTAGGGGGGACACCCCCCAAAAAACCCTGTCCAGCACCCCCAGACTAATGGGTATCTACGGAAAAATACTATGGGAAATTACCCAATGATAAGAAAAGGTAAAAAGATATTGCCAAATATTATGTTTGGCAAAATATAAAATGTTTTTTAAATGCATTCTTACCCGATTTGTGAAAAACTTCGAAAATTTTTTTAGAAGACTGTGTTTGGCGCCCTTTTGAAAACTTTGGTTTGTTTACCTCCTCCTCCCGGCCCGGGGTCCCAGGGCCTATCCAGCAAACTAAAGTAAAATCACTTATACGATTATACAGCAAGCACTTGCATTTAATTAATGGTAACAGAGGGAGACATTTTATTCTTTTTTTTTGGGGGTTCATTAGTCTAGTCTTTCGCTAACAAGCAGTTTCCATACTAGTCCAGTTGCCAGGTTGGGAAAAAAAACCTTTTTGTTTGCGAAGAAGTGTTAGTTTTTTTTTTTTTTTTTAGGTATCATAATCGGAATATGTCTATAGAAAAAGATTTTTGCTTGGTTGGGGCCGGGGTTGCCAACCTTGGGGAAACTCCGAAAATTTGGTTTTAAATCCAAGATGGCCGGCCCCGGGGGAGGAAGTGGGAAAAATAACTTTTCAACCAAATCAACCTTCAATCCACGTGGGGGGGAACATTTTTTTTCCGTATAAATTTTTGATTTGAGGAAAAAACCCATTTTTTCTGAGGTCAGTTGGCGTGGTTTGGGGTTTTAAATTCAGGGTCCAAAGGGTTCAAAGTTAAAAGGTAATTTTTTGTTACATTTGGGGGGGTTCAAACTTTTTGACCCCTGCATAAAAAAATGTAAAAACACAGTGCCTTTGCCAACAGTCATGTTCAGGTTTCCTTCGTGAGCCGTCACCAGGGAGGGTGCCCGGGGAAATGGTGGGGAGCTTGACCACTGTGACCAGTTTAAAATGAAAAACTGGCTATTCGAATCGGGGGAAAGGTGGCCCCAAGGGTAAAACCCCCTTTCTCAAGAGATGGTTTTTCCGGAATGGATCGATTTTTTTTTCCCGTCATCGCCTACTTTCCCCCAAACACCATGGCGCACATCCCCCTGATCCACCAGTTCAAGGAGGGCAATGCCCCCCAGCTGGAGGGAAGAAAATCAAAACAGAGGGGAATAAAGGGCAAAAGGAAAAGGGAAGAAGAGGAGGGGGGGCGGATGGAAAATACAGAAGGTCGAATCTTGCTTAAACTGTCCAAAATGTTTCCCCACCCTTTGGGGGAAATTCCCGTCGCCAACCTCTAAAACTCGCCCAAATGGTGATTTTCCCGTTCCCCCCCGGAAACCGAGGGGGGAATGTTTTTTTTCCAAAAAAGTGGGGGAAAATGGCGGGGGAAAAACTGCACAGTTTTCCCGGGATTTTTCCTCCCCACCGGATTTTCCAGCCAAACCGTTTTTTTTCCCCTAAAGACCCCCTGGGAACCCAAAAGAAAGGTGTGAAAATGAGGGGGGGAAAAAGGGGTGAAAACTTTAACCCGGAAGGGGTATCTTTTCTTCGCGCACATCGGGACAGCAACGACAGATTTTAAGCTTTCCCCCCATCTTTTTCAATCTAGCTGTGCCCCCAATTACCCCATCGTCATGACCATTAAAGGTGCCTTTAGGAAAAAAGGTAGCAAAGCACCCTGGGGCTCAAAAAACTCTGCGTACAGACCCCCAACCCCAACCACCGCCCCCTGATGTTTCCCACCCCTTTTGTTGGAAAGCCAAACTCCTCTAACCACAATCGTGTGGCCGTCGAAAAAGGAGATGGCTCGGGGGCATTTTTTAAAATCCTTCAAAAGACGGGGAAAATTTTTTCCCCCCTCCCCCTGGGGAAAAAAAAGGTCTTAGTCTTCGACAAGTATCCAAAACGTTTTCTGCGAAGGACCATGAGGCCCCTATGCCGACGTGCTGGCCTTTGGTTTTTTTTTCCCAAAAAAAGGGGGCCGGGCCCCCCTCAAAAACACCGTGCCCAGTGAGGGGGGGGGGGGGCCATTTCATGTGAAAAAAAAACAACAAGTTGCCCGCTGTCCCCAAAAATTCTTAGTACCTACAGCTTCGGCGAAGGATTCCCCCCCCTGGAGAAAGCCCCAGCGATGGGGGTTTTTTTTTACCCGGGGCGAAACGGCACAAAAATGATCTTCGTAAAATCCCTCATGGGGGGGGGCCGGTCCGACACGAAGTCATCCCCAAATTTCCTTTTGTGACCCCCGTGTGTTTTTTGTGTGTTTGTTCTGGGGTGTACCGAAAAAAAAATTCCAGGGCCCCCCAGTGGCAAAAAAAGGGGCGGTGGGGGGGGGTTTTTTTGGGAAAACCCCCAAAAAAGTAACCCGTTTTTTTCCCAATGGGCCCCCCCAAGGCCCTGAGATCCTGGGGAATTTTCCCCCCTACATTACTGGTTCAATAACCCCAACCACCCGGCAATCCACCCGGCACATACCTTTTATCCCCCGGGTACCACGGCAAGGGGAAAAGGGTCGGCAAATGAAAAGACCTAAGAGGCTGGGGACTTTTCCCAGGCCCCTTTACCATCCCCTTTTTCGAGTTTTATACCACAAAAATGCCACAGCCCATGGGGAAAAAAGGCAACGTTTTTTTCTGTGCTCAAAAATTTGGCAGCAAAAGGGGGAAAAACAATAAGTGAGGCGAAGGGAAACCCTAATTGTAAAACAAAAAAGAAAGGGCTTGGGAAAAAAACCTTTTAAGAATTTTCCCCCCCCTAAAAAACCCCCCAAACAGGGAAAAAAAAAAACTTTTTTTCCCTGAAAACTGCGCACTCATCCCGGGAAAACATACTTTGGGAAAAATCTGCTGACCCCGAGGCCTCCATTTAAAATTTTACATCCCAAAAAGGGAAAAATGGGTTTGGGGAAATCAAAAGGGAAATGGGAAAAAAATCTTAAAAATCTTTTATTTTTTCCATAAAAACCACCTTAAAAATTTTCCCCCATCCCCCCTGTCCCAAAATTCCCGAAAAAAACCTTTTTATTTTTTTTTAACACTAAAAAAACCCCCCCAAAAAACACCCCCGCCCCCACACTCCAAACCACATTTGGGGAAAAACCCCAACCCCCACAAACCCCCCCCCGTCCCGGGGAAAAAAACCCCCAATTTTTCCCCAAAACCAAACCCAAATTTTTTTACAACCCCCCCAAAAAACAAAAAAAAACCCAAAAAAACCTAAACAAACCTAACAACAAACAAAAACAAACCACCCCAAAAAAAAACACCCCAAAAAATACAAAAACCCCCAAAAAAAAAAAAAAAAAACCCCCCCCATTTTTTTTTCCCCCCTTTGAAAAGGGGAAAAAGTTTTTTCCCCAAAAAACAAACAAAAGGGGTCATTAAACCAACCAATAAAAAAAAAAAAAAACAAAAAAGGGGGGAATGAAAAATTTTGGGCCTTCCCGGGGAAAATTTGGGGGGGGGAACTAAAAAATTAGGGTAAAATGGTTTGGGTAAAAAAAATAAAAGGAAATGAAAAAAAAAAAGGGATTAAATTATGGTGTTGTTTTTTTTTCTCAAGGGGGGGAACAAAATGGCCCTCCTCCGCTTTCCCCCTCCACGCCCCCCCCCCCCCCCCCCAACAAAATATCTCCCTGGTTCAGGGCTGCCAACCCAAGCGCAGAGTGGTCTTAGTCGTGGATCAATATAAGACCATGTTAGCTCTCGATGGTAGAGTCTAAGAAACGCGTTCTTGGCATTGGTATCACTTGCATCTAACATGGAAGCTCCACGTTAAACTCTCCCTAGTCCATGTTTGAAAAAGCGGCCGAATGAGAGACTGCTGACTTCGAAACAAAGAGAAGGTCGATACACAAGAGGACATCCAAAAAAAATTGGAAAAGGGAGATGCCTGAACAACATAAAGAAGTACAGCTTCCCTCATGGAAATGTAGAAGTTTGGAATGGAATAAATGAGGCGGTGATATCGGCAAATAATGTGCACCAGTTGAAATAAAGACTGCATAAATATATATACGGAGAGGGAACCACACGAGTGTAGCTCAGGCCCTGTAAAACACAACTATAGGTAAATACAACCAGGTAAATACACACCAAGCAAATTTGGCTTTTCCAATCTCAAATTTCATCCACACTATTGTGCCTTTCCAACCATACTCAGTCACACAAATTATTCCACACTCAAACAGACATCAGAATGGTACAACCTCCTTTACTTCTCTTCTCCCTTATTATTATAACTGCAAGTACCTAAATCATACTTCTTTCTATGACCTTGCAACACCAACAGTTTCCCACCTGCCGGCAAAGATCATGAGGTTGTTGTTAGCAAAGGTAATGAGGAGCCAACCAAGGGCGCATGGCAGACAAGAAACTGCCATGGCAAGGCGTTGACCCAGCCAGTCCAACAAAAATGCGGTTGGGAGTATCCCCACCACGGCGCCAAAGAACTGCAGGCTGCCTGGTGGAAGTCAAGGTGCAGGATGTGATCTTTCCTGCAGATGTAAGCATTCTTCTAACTAACCTATGTGAGTGAATTATGCGGCATTGTTTGTGGATAAACTGAATGTACGGCAGGTGTGGTGAAGTCACCTGTAGAAGTCAAGCAAGGAGAGTCTCTTTGGCTTGTATTCAGGTGTGAGGCATCATTATTATCTCCATAGTTAATTAAGGTGATTTGACCTCACCTCCATACATGAAAGTGTGGCAAGTGCAAAGTGTGAAAATTTGCCTTGTGTGATTTTTACAGCTGAATGAAACAAATGAATGAAAACCGACACCAACCGTTCCCTGCTGATTAAGAAAAAAAAAGACCAGATTATGTGGAAGGTGTAGTGTGTCCTTGTCTAATTGATGGCTAAGTAGCCTTAACTCCATTAATAGTCTTAATTAACTAGTCTAGTCTAGTCTAGTCTAATAAGTCTAGATTAACACAAGCCCGTGGAAGAAGGACTTGGATTGGAGGTTTGCAAAGCAGTCCACCAAGTTAAGAGGAGCAGTGCATCGTGGGCGCAAGGACCTCACCACCAAATCCATTCCTGTGGGGTGTGATGTGGAGGGATAGTTGAAGAGGGTGGAGTTGTCGTGGTGGGGGGGAGGTGGGCAAGCGAGGGCGTATGGGCAAGGCGATGATGATCCTTAATTCAGGTAGGCCAAGGATGCCACCAGGATTAATTCACTACTGTAAGTTGATTACCTTGTGTTGGCTGAAGTGAAACTATAGTTGTCTGTGTACCTATACAGACCACTTATTAACTGCTTACCTGTAAACACCAGCATACGTTTGGAACTACTACCTTGCTTTGGTTACAGATATATGCCCACTATCGGTATTATACTTATTGTTTCAGTGTAGGCCGCACACGGCGCCCTCGGGGGCGCCCTATACAAAGTCCATAGATGGGGCCCAACAGGCGGCCTATTGTATCTGTAGCGCTGTTTGGGGAGGTCATTTGCCCCGGGGGCACCTGGTGGTCTCCCATCACCTGCCAACACCCACACTGCCAGGCGGGGCGTGAGCAATGAGCATCCTCCTCCATGGCCCATGACCCCGTCACTGCCGGTAGGAGTGTGAAATCATATCTCAGATGAATAATGTATGTAGTATGTATGATGTACTAATACATACATGGCATGTATGTGTAAAAATGTTGGTCATCATTAGTCGCCCCGCAGGGAACATACTCAGGGTATGCTGAAATCTAAATGTATATTCAAAGATTCAGGAGCTGTGGTTTTGTAGTAGTGAAGTGGTTGCTTAGGTTTATTCAAAATATGATGCGGACGGAATGGTATAGCGTGGTCTGGAAAAAACTGGTGAGTAGCTTTTTATTTACTGCCATATGAGGGAAAAGGCAAAAAGACATGTACAAACACAGAGGAATATGTTTACTCAGAGATTTTACAAAAAACTACACTTATTAACCTCCTTATTCACATTCGTGGTATAGTGGATAGCGTTCCTCCCCCCCCCTGGATTACGAATCGCGGGCCCTGGTTCGAATCCGGTCCAGGGCAAGTCCCCCCCCCCGGTGACCAGCCAACAAGCTGTTCTTTCTCTCTTTCGGGGTGATTACCTGGGAAACCTGGGGAAGGTAACTATTGGTACCCGGATGGACACTAGCCCTGTTCCAGGGTAATGGGTCCTCACCACCACAGGGCTTAAAGTGCTAATGACACGGAGATGAGCACGATCGGCCACGCGGGGCTAGCATAGGAATATGCTCCCCAACTTTAACCTCTACCTTACTTATAATCTCGTTGAAACACGCAATTTAAGTTTCTGGAAGAAAAATTATGTATAATCGAAAAATGCGCTTTTACGAATCATATATTTGACCAGGACTTAACCCATTGATATCTTAAAAGTATAAAAAAATTTTTGGGGTAACCTTATTTTAGTGCAATTAACCTGATTCGGTAAAAATATGTTTTGTGGTAAACTGAATATTCGTAAAAGCGAGGTTGCTGTGGAGTGGCTTGTGAAGTGTTTGTGGGAGAGTGTATCCAGCTGTTTGTTCCTGTTAATACAGGAGTGAGGCAAGGGTGTGCGTCCGTTGCCCATCACTTTTCAACACTTGTATGGACCTGGGTATTAGGCAATAGTTGATAGATCAAAGTAATTGTTGGAGCATCCTTCGGCAACATCAAGATCACTATTTAGTTTTTTGTGATTTGTAGCCAGATGTTGGGCTATAAAACAGGGATTTCAAGTTGTGGTCACAAGGTACTCACAGGATATTGGAAGGATGTTCGGGGGGTGTTGTTTGTACAAGGATATTTATGCTCAAAATTGGATGACAAACAAAGGAATTAGTACGAAATTAATGAATGGAATACATTGATATGAAAACTAGCATATATATTCTTTGTAGTACATATACTAAACTAAAAGAGTGAGCTGATTAACATTTTAAAATTTATTATCAAACCACATTAAGACTAGCTGACGTGGTACTGTCTTAATTGTTTGTGACAGCACGCAATGGAAAGTGCAGCTTACAGACCCTGTAGCCAACACCCAGGCTATTCTTGGCCTCCATTACCTATCGATACATTCAGCAGAAGGAACAAATTTTATCCTAAGTCATTCTGCAATTTGGCTTTGACTTTTCCTCATAGGATGGGGATTTTGCACCAATAATTCATATTGTTATTTTTGTCCACCGTGCTCAAATCAAATGCTTTCAGTAAAGGAGTCATCAAGACACCTGAAATATACTGGGCCAAACCCAAGGACGGCTATTTATTTGTTTAAGGCACTTTTCTCTTCTTTTCGTTCATTGGGCAAGTTTTCCAGAGCTCAAGCGGAGCCCCTTTTAGAACCAAATAAGTCTAGGCTGAACTGAGAGGGTCCACCGATAATTACCCTTAAACATCGATCGTAATCCTTGGACATTACTTTTGTCCTAATGACCTAGTAAAGCTTTTTGCGATGTCATACAGCTTACAAAAACTGGTTGGCCTTGCCTTGACAGTCAGTACATCTGTGGACCCCTTCAAACTGAACCACCCGCCAGCCCATGGAATGTCCTCCTTCACCAGGCTAAAAGTCCTCATGGAACACCAGGGTTTAACCTCGACCCCCTTCACCTTTCTGGCTCGCGGCGGCTGTATTGATTTACCAGGGAGGACCGGCGAGGCGCCCAGCTCAGCAAGAGTCAAGGGCATGTCGCAATGCGAGGAAGGGGGGAAGGCTGCGGCGGGAGATGGGTTTGAGAGGGGTGACTGGGCACGTGGTCACTCAAGCTGATCTGTTTTAAAACCCGGCTACTTACACAGGAGGTGGGCAGTGACATGACGTGCTGTATAGGCTTGCATCAGTATCGTGAAAGAGTTCTCTCTCTAATCAGAGTAAGTCATCACCTTATGCCTTCTTGACAGTTTAGGCACAGGGTACAGACAGGGACTTCCTTGCCTTTCCTAAAGTTTTTGAATTATACTAATAAGAAAGATTCTTAAGCATACTACTGCTCACAATCTTCTATCTGATCGTCAGTGACAGGTTTCCGTAAAGGGGCGATCTACTGGCGATCTTCTAGCTTTCCTAACTGAACCTCACTCATGAGTGGTCCCATGTTGATGCTGGGCTTATCAGATTATCGCCCAGTGCCTGCCGGTTAGGTGCTGCCGACACCGTTTGGTGTCGTTTGAGTAACAACCGTGATTGTATTTTTGTAGGAAGAATGTTTTACCCATTGATGAAGCACCCAGAAAGATGGGACCGCGTTCGTAAGTGTTATGACCAAAGAACGTTTTGACACAGGAACGTAACCCACTCCCAACTATGAAAAGATAGTTCCTTGATGTTGCAGGATGCCAGCGTAATGATTGAGTGGCTAGAAGCTCAAGGTGCACCTTGCTTTTGTTTCTGATCTACCTTCTGCTGAGTGCAAGTACCACGGTCGCTGCGATAAATGTCTACGAAAATTCCCCCATATGCTGATTTGCCAACCTGGTGCTGCAGATGAAGATGCTCTGAGGGAAGTCATTCAGTTACATGAGCGAGACAGGTCCAGATTATGGAATAGTGTGTGAAATCGCATTCCCTGTACTCGGATCTAGGTGGCATCTCGCTCGACGTGACATGTTTAGCAAGGTGACGACTGCCAGGAGTAAGGATGCTATAGTTGTTCGGGTAGATGGATGTGCTCCATGGTTGGTTTCGTGACTCCGTTGCTAAAACTCTCAAGATAGTTAAGGATGACGATACGGATGAGAGGAGCATGCTTCCGTGGGGTGAGGCCGATCAAGAATGAGGCACGGTCGGTCAGGTAAAACAGTGCCAATACGACTATCAGAGTTTACCACAGGACAACACAATCAAGGCGACCAGCTCAAAATTTGCGAAAGTGGTTTCGGACCTGGTCTACGGTGGTAAGATGACCAAGAAATCTCTGAGCCGAGCCAGTCAATTCAGAGTCACGTTACAAAAGTACCAGAAATCAGACAACATTAGGGCATGGCCGTCAAACTGTTGCACCGGAGTTATGGTAGTTCGACCTTCTCAAACTCCTCATGAGCATGGCTTCACGAACCTCGTACGATGAGGCCCTGAAAATTCCGGAAAATCGGCTGCTCGTTTTCTAGGTGGCAATGCACAGCGTACTCCACCAGATTTAGGGGGTTTGTTTAGAACCGTTCGGCGTCATCTTCGCGTGGGTTTGACAACTGGATCTCCAGGTATGCACCACCCAATGGTCGACGCACTACCATGTCTTCTCCCGTGAATTCCAGCAACCTCATCCGCAGGTCTTTCTAGGTGAGTATGGCCACCGCTAAGCCAGGGATGAAGCAGCTCATCATCCCCAACTCTTCTTAGAAAGCGCCCAGTCAAAGACCAGCAGTAGCTCATCGGCGCAGCCTTCCTCTGCAACACTATACCGCGGACGACAAGGTTAACCCCACCGGTGTAGAGGCCCCTGTGCATCTACCTACCAAGAAGGATGTGCCCGGCAGGGAGTACTCAGGAATCTACTGACGCAGGAGAAGGACAGAAGTGGCTAAACACGCCTCTACACACGGATAACGAAATGGAGTGGGTGTGGGTTCAACAAATCAGGAGGCGCGCAATGATCAACTTCAAATGAAGCCAGAGCTAGTACCTACATATTCGGACCTCTCTCGACGCCAAGGCCCGCTCATCCCGGCTTACGGGCTAAACTTCGCTGGAGTAACTCAAGAAGTCGTTGGATGACATGGGGTATGTTCCTATGTCCACATTCTCCGTCGATCTGCAGTTGTCATGGGGGCCAGCCAAAAATCAGGTGGAATGATTCCAATCGCTTATAATAACGTCATCTAAAGGCCGGGCCATCATGCACACCGTGCAGTTCTTCTGTTAGGCTGCATCGGAACAACTCATGCGCGGGTTGGGTATTGAGGTCTCTCACAGCTGCTGCGTTTGGAGGGCTTAACACGGAATAATGAGCAGCAAGTCTTGGGTTCGGGACCATGCGAGCAGCGTTCCGGAGGTTTGACACTCTTTCTGAGCAAGTTCCTTACCACCAGGTCCCAAAACATCAAGGACTTATAAGCGACTACCTTGAAAAGTATCGGCAGCACCTAACCGGCAGGCACGGCGTCGATATCTGATAAAGCCACAGAAACAGGGGACCACTATGAGTGAGGCGAGGTACCAAGTACACAAAGTAAGGCTGGGAAAGCTGATCAAGATCATGTCCTACCACCAAACAGACAAAAATCTCTTCTGCCACATTCTTGCGCACTAATCTGCAGATATATCGCCAAATCTGCTGACCGGCCAGGCTTCCACCGAAATTCGACATAAGGAAGTATGGTTGGGAAAGCAAAGATGGCACCCCAGTACAGCAACCTCTCGATCAGCCCACCAGCGACCCCAAGATTCATGGATGTAGTGCGGTGCACGCTGAAGGCGGCCAGGGAAGGCTATGGGCAGTGAACGCTTGCAGCTGTCACAGGGAATATATTATGCCATTGTGTACTGCGCTTGTGGTTATATGACGCTGCTTGAACCCCTTCAGACAGGAGACCGTAGACCAGATGAAGTGGAAGAGGAAGGAGGAAGAGATGTGCGAAATGAGAGGAACCTGATCATCTTGATCATGCATTTCCGGCTCTGATGATGAATGGGAGTGATCGCCGTTAATGAATAAACACTTGAGTAAACCTCGTTCTGAAAATGCAAATTAATTATTATATTTATAAATTATTTGGACAAAAAAAATACTTTTAACTGATCTTGACCGAATTTGGACCCCAAAGCATGAACTGACCTCAGAAATCGGTTCTACTCACATCACATACGGAAAAAAATGTATCAAACGTGATTGAAGGTTGATTGGCGAAAAGTTATTTCCATTCGGCCATCTTGGCTTCATGCTAATTAGCGGGAGTTCCCAAGGTTGGCCACTCCGGCAACGAGCTAAATCGTTTTCTATATACCCATTCGAGTATGAAACCATAAAAAAACAATAACTTCTCATGAATACAAGGTTTAGTGCAGAATACCTTTCTGGGTGTAAAACGGACTAAAGAAGGGAAACCATCTTTTTGTTCATGATGTTTAATGGACATGAAGATCTACTTTAAAATCTTAATAATACAACCCGCTTTACGAAAATTTTGTTTCACACAAAAACATATTTTTTACCGAACTAGTTTTAATGCACGAAAATAGGTTACCCAGAATTGCATAACCTCCAAGCAAGATACAATAGCATAGTAGGTATTGTCATTTGTATAAGTGAATTTGAAATTTTTTTTTTTATTGCTCAAAATGTTTAATTAGTAAAATATTTACACATAATTGATATGACTTAGATAATTAAACACATGTATAAAAACGTTGTGAAAATGTGAATATCCCAAAAATCCATAAATCCTGGAAAAATATTTACCTGTTAAAGTTTATATATTCCCATAAACTTCCCACTCTTTGCAACCCTATCCTGTGATCATATTTGGTCTCTCTGGTGAAAGGTTGTTTGGTAACCTTCATCCTAGCTCGTGTTGTCTTCCTGTGTTTTTGTAATCAATCATTTCCCATTTGGAAAATTCCATGTTTGTCTCCTTTTGTACCCTTAACAAATTACTCCAAACGGGGACTCAAACTCGGGGACGCTGTGCTCACCCCTATTCCAGAGGAAAGACTTGTATCCTGTGGGACTAGAACTCGGGACGCTGAGCGTCACCCCTTCCAGGAAAGACTTGTATCCTGTGCGGACTAGAACTCGGGACGCTGAGATCACCCCTTCCAGGAAAGAATTGTTATCCTGTGGACTAGAAAACGCGGGCCGCTGGGCCTCACCCTTTCCAGGCTTTAACCACTTGGGACACTCCATTGCAGCTTGCTATGCTGGTTTATGGTGAGACATCAACATTTGCGGAAGAAAAAATGTGCCTTGCCAAACTCACCATTGTGATGGACCAATCGCTGAGTCTCAACTCTCTTGTAAAGTTTCCTCAAACAACAATGCACATAACTCTGAGAAGGAGGTAGGGTTATATATATGTAATACTGTCCACTCCACCATGACTCATCCATCTTCAGGCTCCTGGATGTCTTTGGGAAATTGCCTCAATTAATATTGCATTATAAGATTGAAATTCACTTGCTCATGGAAACATTCGCTTGGTCATCAATGAATGGAAACAAACCTGTGCCTAAGCTGTCAAGAAGCAGTCATTCTGACATCAACATTCTGCGGAGAAAAAGTGCCTTGCCAAAACTCACCATTGGATGGGGACAATGCTGAGTCTCAACTTGTTAAAGTTTCCTCAAACAACAATGAAACATAACCCGTTAGAACAACTGAGACGGTAGTAGGGTTATATATAATATGTCCACTCCACCATGACTCATCCATCTTTCAGACTCCTGGATGTTCTTGGGAAAGGAAATTGCCTCACGTAATTGGCATTATCAAGATGAAATCACTTGCTCATGAAATATTCTGCTTGGTCATCAATGCCTGGAAAACAAAACCGTGCCTAAACTGCCAAAGAAGCAGTTAAGGGGTGATGACATTACATCTGAGAGAAGAAGAGAGAAATCTTAACGATACTGATGCAAGCCTATACAGCACGTCATTCGACTGCCTACCTCTGTGTAAGTAGCGTACAAATCAGCTTGAGTGACACACGTGCCCAGTCACCCATCTCAAACCATCTCCCGCCGCAGCCTCCTACTCTCCAGTGCAGACATGCCCTTGACTCTGCTGAGGCTGGTGCGCCTCGCCGCCGGTCCTCCCTGGTACTCAAGACAGCCGCCGTAGGAGAGCACGGAAGGTGAGAGGGGTCGAGGTTTTTTTAAACATGGGTCCATGAAGGAACTTTTAGCTGGTTGAAGACGGCCAGTCATGGGCTGGCGGTGGTCAGGGTGAAGGGGGCCACAGATGTACTGACTGTCAAGGGCAAGGCCAACCAGGTTTTTGGGAGCTGTTTGGACATGCAAAAAAAGCTTACTAAGGTCAATTAGAAAAAAGTATGTCCAAGGATGACATCGATGGTTAAGGGTAATTATCGGGGCACCTCTCAGTTCAGCCTTAGACTGATTGGTTCAACAGGGGCTCGCTGAGCTCTGGAAACTTGCCAATGACCAGAAAAGAAGGAGAAAGTGCCTTAACACAAAAATGAGAGCCAGTCCTTGGGTTGGCCAGTATATTTAAGGTGTCTTGATACTCCGTTTCTGAAAAGCAATTTGAGTTGGAGCACGGTGGAAAAAATAAAAAATATGAATTATTGTGCAATTCCCCATCCATATGAGGAAAAGTCAAGCCAATTGCAGAATGACTTAGATAAAATTTGTTCATCTGGTGAATGTATCGATGAGGTAATGGAGCCAAGAAGAGCCCCTGGCGTGTTGGCTACGAGGGTCTGTAAAGCTGCCTTCATTGCATGCTGTCACAAACATTAAGAAACAGAACCACGTCAGGCTAGTCTTAATGTGTATTGATATAAATTTGTAAAGGTTATCAGCCAGCTCTTTTTAGTTTAGTATATGTACTACAAAAGAATATAATGGCTAGTTCATATTCAATGTATTCAATCATTAATTCCGTACTAATTCCTTGTTGTCATCCCAATTGAGCTAAATATCCTTTTACAACAACAACACACCCCTAAAACATCCTTTCCAATATCCTGGAGTACCTTGAAAACACAACTTGAAAAATCCCTGTTTATAGCCAATATCTGAATACCAAAATCACAAAAAAAATAAATCAGGATCTTTCGATAGTTGCCGAAGGATGCTCACAATTACTTTGATCTACAACTTGCCTAATAACCAGTCCATACAAAGTGTTGAAAAGTGAGGGGGCAAGACGCCACCCTTGCCTCACTCCTGTATCACGGAAAAAAGCTGGATACACTCCAACACACTTCACAGCACTCCACAAGCAAACCTCGCTTACGACATATTCAGTTGCCACACAAAACATATTTTTACGAATCAGTTTAATGCACGGAAAATAAGG
>JACEEZ010000799.1:21120-68960 GCA_016584305.1 Chionoecetes opilio | reverse complement strand
TTCATCTCCTCGAGCAACGCTGCCATCAGCCGTAGAGCGCGATGACCTGCTCCGGCAGACAGTGCCGCCTGAACGTGCTCGGAAAGGCTGCCTACCCGCGACTGTCTGGCCCAGTCATCGACAAGGTTTTTGGGCGTACTCACCAGGACTGTGATGGAGGGCGTTGGCGGGTTTCTTCCTCGTCACCTTCCTGATGAGGTGTCCCAACACTCGTCTGCTGATTGATGTTGTCCCTGAATGTATGCCACGACTCTGTCATCACGCAGGACTGTAAGTTTACCAAGTCGGCCCTTGAAGCCTGGTATCGGTGAAGGTGAACAGGAGTTGGGTCCATTTGAAAAAAAAGACCAGCGTCCCTAGCTGTCCTATTGACCTGAAAAATGCGCTCGTCAAGAAGGGTCCAGGAGTATGCAGCCGCCCGCCGTCGCATGTGTGCCTGGAAATATAATGCGAGTAGAAATTGTTCGTTGAATCCATCAAAGAGGAATACAGGGCCTCGGGTGACTGAAAGTCAAACGTGGGGAGAAGGGAGGACATGTAGGCAATATGATTAAGACAGTATATTTGGGAGGAATCGAGATGTGAAGGCGGTGATGAGTGGGGGTGCGACTTTCTGGGAGTAGATACCGGAAGCTGAGAGCTACATGATCAGAGAAGAGGGAATTGACGGAGGAACACGTGACATGGGCTGCCACCAGACCATACGTGATGATGTGATCCAGGGTCTCACCGCGACTGTGAGTAGCACCGCCAGTGTCCCAGCGAGTGAGATGGTTGCGTTGAATGTATTGCAGAAGGCGATGCCCGCTCCGATTCCACGTCGACAGGTCGCCTAAGTCAGGATGCCGAGCGTTGAAGCCCCCCATGTAGATACTTTCTTGGCCTGTTGGAAGAGGAAGTGCAGCCCATTCAACTTACCAGGGGCGCAGTACACATTGCAGAACCCGGATCTTGCCATTTCCCACAGCCACCTCAAACAGCTGAAAGGTTGTGTCTGCATCGTCGGAGTTGCGGAGAAGTCGGTGCTGGGTGGAGGAATTAATATAAGCAATGAGGCCATTCCGAACCTGGTGGAATAGGAATAAATCCCTGGAGAGTTGGTGCAACCCTGAAATGAGGATGACCCACGAGGTAAAAATATGACAGGAAAGAGTATGGTTTCAATACGACCCACGCTCAAGTCCAAGCAAGGATCTAAGGAACACACTTTCACAAGCGATGCAGATAGATATATAATTACGTATATACCTTGGATAATAGGGACGTCCTTACGGAACCAAAGTTTAGCGATAAAAAGGATGACCCCCAAGCATAAAATCCATGTTTATTGCAGTATAACGTTTTGGGAGTATATACTCCCATCCTCAGACTGTACAATTAGTAAAAACTACGTTCAAAATACACGTTTTACCTAGTAAGAGCTAAGCAGCAAGTGAGGCAGGTCTGATATCAAAAATACACTCAATACATAAACTAAGAACTTATCTAAAGGTTGAAACTAGTACCTAAAACTATATCAACAAACAAACAAAAATTAAATAATTTCCCCTGAAAATACCAAAAATACAGAATATAAATAGATCTAAAGAAAATACCTGCCTAAAATAATGATATGAACACTGACTAAACCCTACTCATATCAAACAAACCGTAGTTAAACACTTAATAATTTGAATGATGTTTCCTTATTATTCAAAGATGGTTTACCCGACGAATAAAGAGATTCAGCTATTCTTAAATCTAAAGTTTTAGTTGCTTGAACAAAATGTATAAGTGTTGTCATCAAATACATGGTCATGATCTAACGATTATTCACAAATGAGAGAAAAAGCATAAGGATAGGTCGTTTCGGACAAACAGGGTAATAACTAATCCTAGTTTTTCTGTCTTTCGTGAACATTCGTTAGATCATGACCATGTATTTGATAACAAAAAAAAATACTTTAAGAAGAAAATAGGGAAAAACTTGTTCACAAATAGGGTGGTAAATGATTGGAATGGACTCAGTCGTCAGGTAGTCAGTGCGGAGTCAATAGGGAGCTTTAAAAGAAGGCTAGATAATTTAATGGATGGGGATGAAAGGTGGATGTAGGTAGTGTTAAGTAACAGGAACTACCACTTGTAGGTCTCGCGGCCTATTGTAGCTTCCTTATTTTCCTATGTTCTTATGACAACTTTAAAATCTTATCAAAGCAACCAAAACTTTAGATTTTTGAGAACAGCTGAATCTCTCTTTTTAGAAAAACTTCCTGTCATTCATTTTCATTTTTCTCCTCCTCCTCCTTTTCCTTCTCTTCCATCTTTACCTTTCTCCGTCCATGCAATCTCTCTTATTTATAGAGGTAAACTATCTTTGCTAAATTTGGCAGGAGTTGTATTACTATTACTCGGCCGGGCAATCAAAATACCCCTTCATCTTCCTATAGTTTCCCGCTTATGTAACTTTTCTTTATCTATCTTCCCATCTCCTCTATCTCTATTCTGTATTTGTTCTCCTTCCGCTTCAGTTTTTCGTTAATTTTTATCAACATATTTCTTTTCTTTCCGAATCATAGTCTCTCTTGTTCCATATCTTATCGTAATGTATTAGATATTCACTTTCTTCGGTATATTTCTTCATATTAGCCTTAAAGTAATCGTCCAGACTATTTCATCATTCTTGATTTTATGTAGTTAAAGTATAGCCATTATCGAGTGTACCAACATTATGTTGTCACTTTTTGCATCCAGTCAGCCGTTTTTTAATAATCCGCAATCAAAATCTGTAAATTCCCCGAGCTTCGAAAACGCTGCTGGCAACTGGCAGACGACGGCACCCTGGCTCGGTGACGTCAGCCCAGGCGCTTCCTCCTTCCGCGCTCATAGAAATACACGTAAACCTAGGCAATAAACATAGTACTTGAAGAATTTTGGGTGTTTCTCATAGATTATTTTTATGCGATATGGTATACACATGCATCCTTGATGGGTGCAGCAAGAAAGCTGTGCCTTTCCAGAGAAGTTTGCACACGCATCAGACCAATAGGTGAGAAATGTGTAAAAAATGTTGGCGCGTCGAACGAATGTTGGTGCGTTGGAGTGAAGGTAGGGAACGGGGGTGGGTGTTGATGGTTAGGGAAGGGGATGGGTGTTGGTGGTGGAGGAAGTGGGTGGATGTTGGTGGTGGGGGAAGTGGGGGATGTTAGTGGTTGGGGAAGGGGATGAGTTTGGTGGTTGGGAAGAGGGATGGGTATTGGTGGTTGGGGAAGGGGATGGGTGTTGGTGGTTGGGGCAGGGGATGGGAGTTAGTGGTGGGGAAAAGGGTGGGTGTTGGTGGTGGGGGAAGGGGACGGGTGATGGTGGTGGGAGAAGTGGGTGGATGTTGGTGGTGGGGGAAGTAGGTGGATGTGTGGTTGGGGAAGGGATGGGTGTTGGTGATTGGGGAAGGGGATGGGTGTTGGTGGTTGGGGAAGGGGATAGGTGTTTTTGGTTGGGGAAGGGGGAATGGGAGTTAGTGGTAGGGGAAGGGGTGGGTGTTGGTGTTTGGGGGAAAGGGGATGGGGTTGGTGGGGGGTGAAGTGGGTGGATGTTGGTGGTGGGGGAAATGGATGGTTTTTGGTGGTGAGGGAGGGGGAGGGGTTTGGGTTGGAGAAGGCGGTGGTTGTTCGGGGTTGGGGAAGGGGATTGGGTTGGGTGGTTGGGGAAGGGAATGGGTGTTCGGTGGTGGGGGAAGGGGATGGGTGTTGGTGTGGGGGGAAGGGGGTGGGATGTTGGTGGTGGGGGAAGGGGAAATGGATGTTGGAGATGGGGGAAGGGGATGAGTGTTGAAAGTGGAGATTTTGGGGGGAATGGGGGGGGATGTTGGGGGATGTGGGTGGGTGTTGGGGATGAAGTAGAGTGAATAATAGCAGATTTTGAAGGACTCCAGCATCTCCTCTCTCTCTCTCTCTCTCTCTCTCTCTCTCTCTCTCTCTCTCTCTCCTCTCTCTCTTTCTCTTCTCTCTCTCTCTCTCTCTCTCTCTCTCTTTTCTCTCTCTCTCTCTTCTCTCTCTCCTCTCTTCTCTCTTTTCTCCTCTCTCTCTCTCTTTTCTCGGTGAATACCTCATCAATAATATTCGCGGGCCTGTTGGGGGGATGAAACTTTTTTTCCCGCGCTTTTTACAAAAGTCGTGTTTTTACGGAAAATAAGGAGTGGAAATGAATTTTTTTTTGTAAATTAGGTGTTTTGAATGAACATTCAAAAATATTTATGAAGAAAAAAAAAAAAAAACACGACCCTTTTCCAAAGGGTTTAGATTAATTAGATTTGTCTTCAAATTTCGCCAATTTGTTCTTCACCAATTTTGGATGACACTTGGTTCCTATTAACTTTCTACGTGCTGATCACGAATCTGGACTTAGTTTTTCGACATATGGTATTGAAATATCTTTTTGAGCCGTTATCACCTTTTTATCCCCGTAAACATATATTTTACGCCTTTTGCGCCAGTTTTTCTGCTATTATCTTAACAATATATGTAAATACACAACAAATAAACATATAAGACCCAGGCTATACTTACGTAGGACAGAGTATACTGTAGCATGTTTCTTTCACCATACGGTGGGGTTCTGCGCGCGCGTTTTCTTTGGGTCTGCCTTAAAACTTCTCAAAACTCCCAATTTCACACACTTGAATCGGAGTGCCGGAACGGTGCATAGTTTGGGGAATATGCGAGCGGGGCGGGCGCTAGAGTGAAAAAAAAGCAACACTGTGTCTAAAATATGCCTCATGCAAACTGCCTTTGTTCCATATTATGTATTGCAACAAGTAGGGGAAAAAATCAGTTGCAAAAAATCGCAAATAAATCGTAGGTGGTAAGAGGCTTGGTCCCATGTCGATTAAATCATTTTAAAGGGGGGTTTTGGGCTAAAACAATTTTCAGGGATTAAATTACATGAATAAACTCGGGCGGAAAACGTCTTGCCACATTCCACAACCTGGGTAGACTCAATGGACTTACGTTTGTGTGCGTGTGTGAGTGTGTGTGTGTTGGAATCACACGGAACGAAAAGGGGTTTGGGAATCACACGGAAACAAAGGGTTGGAATCACACGGAACACAAAGGGTTGGAATCACACGGAACACAAAGTTTGAATCACAGGGAAACACAAAGGGTTGGAATCACACGGAACAAAAAGGGTTGGAAAATCACACGGAACGTGGTCTACCCCGAGGCACTTTGACCAGTGACCAACGACAGCAACAACACGATTGGAGTTTGCAATAAACATGTTGTCTAATATACGTATACTACTACAAACTCAATACATGGGTCCGAAGGGCCCACAAGCACTTGTCTAATATACTTAGGAGTAGCCGTGTGTCTGTGTGTCTGTCTGTGTGTCTGTTTGGGTAGCGAAACTGTAAATTCAATTTTGATGAGAGTAGCTCAAAAAAATGAAAATAAATCGTAGGTGGTAAGCGGCTTTGGTCCCATGTCGATTGAATAATTTTCAAAGGGGTTTTGGGCTAAAACACTTTTCAGGGATTAGATTACCTAATTAAATCTGCGGTAACGTCTTGCCCTATTCCACAAACTCGGTAGGCTCATGGACTTACTTACGTTTTGTGTGCGGTGTGAGTGTGTCTGTCAATGAAACACACGGAATACAAAGGGTTGGAATCACACGGAACACAAAGGGTTGGAACACAACGGAACACAAGGGGGTGGAACCACACGGAACACAAAGGGTTGGAATCACACGGAACACAAGGGGTTGGTACCACACGGAACACATAGGGTTGGAATCACACGGAACACAAAGGGTTGGAATCACACGAAGCACAAAGGGTTGGAATCACACGGACACAAAGGGTTGGAATCCCCACGGAACACAAAGGGTTGGAATCACACGGAACACAAAGGGTTGGCATCACACGGAACACAAAGGGTTGGAATCAAACGGAACCCAAAGGGTTTGGAATCACACGGAACACAAAGGGTTGGAATCACACGGAACAAAAAGGGTTGGAAATCACACCGGAACACAAAGGGTTGGAATCACACGAAACACAAGGGTTGGAATCACATGGAACCAAAGGGTTGGAATCACACGGAACACAAAGGGTTGGAATCACACGGAACAAAAAGGGGTTGGAATCACACGGACGTGGTCTCCCCCGAGGCACTTGACCAGTGACCAACGACAGCAACAACACGTTTGGAGTTTGCAATCACATGTTGTCTACTAGTATACGTATACTACTACAAACATCAATACATGGGTCCGAAGGCCCACAAACACTTGTTTCTTCTGTAAAACTAGCTCAACCTACATAAGCCTAATAGAGCATAAGTCAACAATTAAACCATCAGTATTGTATGTGGGGTACCCGAATTGTTCATTTTAGACTGCCTGAAATACCTACATCTGAACTGTTCACTGCACAAATGGCACATACCAAAACTAAAATGATATAATGCTTCTAGGAGACTGCTTATTATTTTACTGCCTTCATGCATCGACTTCAACACCATTACCCCCAAAATTTAACACAAGCAGAAACCTAAATGTAGCATACATATGAATATATACATACATCTATAATAAGATAAGCGAAAGTGTGTCTGTCCTCCTGTCTTTCTGTCTGTCTGTCTGTCTTGTGTGTGTGTGTGTGTGGGTGTGTGTGTGTGTGTGGGTGTGTGTGTATAGTTCCGCCCCCCGTGGCGCAATCACCTCATATGGCAACATTTTTGGAACCGGGGTTGACCAGGGAAAGGTTTTTAATAAGCCACTTATGAGATTATTCACCACTTTTTTTTTTATTCTTTTTTTTTAGCAGCCTATTACGATAATTGTGAAAAAAAGTGGGTTGCGAGAATTGAGGAAAACCTTGATGTAGGGTGATGGGTAATGGTTGAGTGAATGTTTGGGGGTGATGGGGTAATGGGTGTGGGGTGATGGGTGAGTGAATGGGTGGGGGGTGATGGGTGCATGGGTGAGGGAATAGGTGGGGGTGATGGGGTAATGGGTGAGTGAATGGGTGGTGGTGATGGTCATGGTGAAGTGAATGGGTGGGGGGTGATGTGTAATGGGTGAGTGAATTGGTGGGGGGTGATGGGTATGGGTAGTGAATGGGTGGGGGAATACATACCTTTTCGACATCATGTATTTCAGGAAATTAGAAGGGGCTCTTTGGAGAGTCCGTGTTTTGGTGGGCCGAAGGCCCACCAAACACAGGTGGGGTGGGCCGAAGGGCGCCACAATAGCCCTCCGCAGGAGCTCCAAAAAGTCCCGCCGGATGGCGGCTTTTGCGGCTATGGTAAATGATAAGCGAAAGTGGTGTCTGTCTGTCCGTCTGTCCTTTCTGTGTGTGTGTGTGTGTGTGTGTGTGGTATAGGTTCCGCCCCCCCGTTGGCGCAATCACCTCATATGGCACTTTTTGAACCGGGTTGACCAGGGGAAGGTTTTAAGCCCAATTATGAGATGATCCTGATCCTTTTTTTTTTTTTTTTTTAGCAGCCTATTAGCGATATTTGTGAAAAAAAGTAGGTTGCGAGAATTGAGGAAACCTTGATGTAGAGTGAATGGGTGGGGGGAATACATACATTTCTACACCATGATTTCAGGAAAGTTAGAATGGGCTAATCTGGAGAGTCCGTGTTTGTGGCCTTCGGCCACCACCACTAGCCCTCCGCAGGAGCTAGAGGCCAAAAAGGTCCTCCCGGAGGGCGGCTTTGGCGCCTAGTATCCAATATAACTATAGGAGTAGCCCGTGTGTCGCTGCTGTGTGTCTGTCTGTTTTTGGGTAGCCGAAACTGTAAATTCAATTTTGATGAAGTATTCTAAAAAAATCTCAAATAAATCGTAAGTGTAAGCGGCTTAGTCCCATGTTTGATTGAATCATTTTCAGAGGGGTTTTTTGGGCTAAAATAACTTTAGGAGTATTAGATGACAGGAAGAAACTCTCCGTTACGTTGCCTGCCGCATGTCCACTTACACTCCGTAACTCTATACTTACCGTTTGTTTTGCGTGTGTGTGTATGTGTGTGTGTGTGTGTGTGTGTGGTGTGTGTGTGTGTGTGTGGGTGTGTGTGTGTGTGTGGTGTGTGTGGGTGTGTGTGGTGGTGTGCAAGCATTCACAAACATCATGCGTGTGTGTGTTTGTGTTGCGTTTGTGTGCTGTGTGTGTGCGTGCGTTCGTGTCCGTTTGTGGCGTGTATGAGTGTGTGTGTTACTAAAACATCAATCATGGTCCGAAGGGTCACAAGCACTTGGGTCTAATATACTACATGAGTAGCCGTGGTGTCCTGTCTGTCTGTCTGGTCTGTCTGTCTGTCTGTCGTCTGTTTCTGGTATCCGAACTGTAAAATTCAATTTTAATGAGAGTAGGCTCAAAAAATTGCAATACATCATAGGTGGTAAGTGGGGTTGTCCCTGTCCGATTAATCATTTTTAAGGGGGGTTTGGCTAAAACACTTCGATGAGTATTAGATTTACAGGAAAAACTCTGCGGTAACGTCTTTGCCGCATTCCACAACTTAGTATAACTCATGGACTTACTGTTTTGTGGCGTGTGTGGTGTGTGTGTGGAATCACACGGAACATAAAGGGTTTGGAATCACACGGACGTGGTCTACCCCGAGGCACTTTGAACGTTGACCAACGAAATCAACCAACACGATTGGAGTTTGCAAGCCACATGTTGTCTAATATATCCTACTACTACAACCTCAAATACAGGGTCCGAGGGCCCACAGCACTTGTATAGGTCCTAACCTATTCAACTTGTATGACAAATGTTAGTAAACTACTCATTTTAACTTCATTTTCTCTTTATTGCGTTGGCTCGTCAAGTAAAACTTTATAAACCGTAATGTTACCTTACTATTATTCGGAGGAAAAGACAACAAAAAGGAACTCAATTAAATAAGGTACATTAATACTATCGTTTTCATAACTATGAATATATATACAACATACAAGGGAAACTACGACGATGAAGGATTTCGGAGTTGTTTTGGGAGCGAAATTGATATTCCAGGTGCTATATTTACCGTGTTCTGTTCTGGCTGACAAACTAGAGAAGACCTGAGATGATGGGCTGATGTGGCAGTGGCTTCTAACAGGAAAACAGTCACAACATTGTCCTCATTAAAAGGTAAGCAAGTGGTAGGGAACACAGTACGTCCCTACCACTTGCTTCCCTCTTGATAAGGCTCTGCTGTGACTGTTTTTCTTGTCTTTGAGAAGACTCTGCACATCATCATCATCTCAGGTCTTCTCTAGTGTTTGTCAGCCAGAACAGAACACGGTAAATAGAGCACCTGGAATATCAAATTCCGCGCAATAAACACTCGAAATTCTCCATCGTCGTAGTTTTTCCCGCTCGTAGGTCCCGCGGCGACTCCGACTTATCCCCACAATGCACTGAGTAAACAAACCGTGGACGTAGTTATATCCTGGGGCCATTGTGTAGGGAATTATGGTGCTAGTGTAAAATATAATACTCTTATTTATTTGGTTAATCACATGAAATTGAATGAGTTATAACTTTTGTTACAATTAAAAGGGTAAATATACAGTTACAACCAATATCCCTATTGAACCAATACCCTCCTGTTATAACTGGTTCAGCCCCCCCCCCCCGCATCCCCTTGCTAGTTCAGTAACCTAACAAAATTTTCATTTATGGGCATTACTAGTTTTCAGGACGAAACTTTGTCTTGAATAGTATTAATATGTTTGAATTTATCTGATACTTATTTTTGGGTAATTTGTTTTCTCTGATTTAATTAAAGTCACTTTACACTATATTATAGATGAGTTAGATTATAATAGTTTCATATATTTTCCAGATTATGGACTCACTGCTAGATTTTGAAGATTAAACATGCTTGAGCCAGCCAAAGCCGAAAGGATCATACTGCCAAGACAAACTGTGAAAGAACAGCTCTCAGATTTGTTCTGAGCGAGATGAGTTGGAATTTACGTCCTAGATGCAGAATATCTTAGCATAGTGCAAGGTTTCTTGCTTGCTGACTTAACATTACCCGAGGTAAATGGATTCAAGAGGCTAGTATAAAAAGTGTGTACCCATACATGTATTGTACTATATATATGAAAGCAGGTGGAATGCGGAAACTTACTTCAAGGGAAATCAAATAAAATCAAACATTTCCATATCCCTAAATTCATGTCCTATTACAATGATCAAAGACATCAGACTCTCCTCTCTGCTACATCTACTGGGGGTCCATAATGAACTATAATTTATTTAGTCAGTCAGGTTAGTGACTTGTCATGATATTTTACTAATAATTCTTTCATGATCAAACTGTAAGCAGTAAATTGAATGACATCTGTTAGGTGACTCCCAGCATACCACTTTTCCATTCTTATCTATAAATTATAGAAATCTCGTCTAGATCCCTCAGGTAAAGTGAAACAAGCTATAATTTAGCTCATGCAAAATTGCCATTATCCTTACAGAAACGAGTTTTTTGGAGTGCGGATAAGAGGTTCCGTTCTGTCCATTTCTCTGCGGACAAGCCTAGACACAACCCTGTGGCCAGTTTGTAGTGCAACTTTGTTGCACAATATTGTGGTAAGTGCAAGCCATTTTGCACAATATTGTGTAGTGCAGCTCTTTGTTTACAACAAATATTGTGTAGTCACCGCTCTGTTGCAACAATATTGTCATAGTGCAGCTGTGTGGCACAATTTGCTCTTAATCAGTTTAGGGATGGTCCTAGATGAGTGATGGTTGATGGTGATCGTTCAGATAATCAGAATGGACGTAAATGGAAGGAGTACTTCAGAGAATGCACAAACTAGGCATGCAGGGCACAGAAAGAGCATATTTATAATAGAACTAACTGTGTTCTGAAAATTTGGAATATTCAATATGATCTTGAATTTTGCATAATATTCATTTTATTTAAAAAATTAATATTTGTCATCAGTGGTCCTCTATTTGATGGTATCCCCTTTCTATTTGGGTGCAGGTCATTTGGTAAACTGAAGCGATTTGTAAAACTGAGTCAACTGATCACGAGTTCCACTTCGGCCACGCGCCCATAGGGACACAGGTTATAAGCCTCAACCGTCTAGGCCACGAGTCAATTGGGACCCAACTAGAATAACCATAGAGTCCAGATAGGACCCAAAACCGGGAGAGAGAGATAGATAGCGAGAGAGAGAGAGAGGAGAGAGAGAGACGAGAGAGAGAGAGAAGAGAGAGAGAGATTGATATTGTATATTATTGGCCAGTAGTTTTGTAACATATGAACATATTACATTATAGTGATAAAGCCAGGTCCCCCAATAAGCCGAAGCTTTTATAGGCCTGAAAGCTATAATACATAACCAAGGGACCCTGTCCAGGCCATTTTGAAAATATAACATTTTATGGATGATAATATGGAGATTAACAATAGTAAACATCATTTTAATGCATAAAAAAAAAAAAATCATAATACCCATAAAAAAAAAAAAACGCAAAAAAAATAAAAAAAAAAAAAAAAAAAAAAAAAAAAAAAAAAAAATCCTATCTTTTGGAATAGTGCAATCCAATTAATGTAAAAAAAAAAAACCACATAACAGTGGAAATTTCAAAATACACTATGACCATTTATGGTTGTAAGAGTTTATAAATTTTCATTGTATTGTCAAGCATGCTTTTTATCAAGTTAGTTTGAAAGGAGTTAAGTTTTCATCAGTAATAAAAGTGTTCTGTAAGTGTTCCAGCTTTTGTTTAGTTTCATCCGACAAGATCTCACTGTTTTGCATGTGATGTCCCTGCACAATGGTATACGTAAATCAATGTGGTCTTCGGGTTACATTGTACGGGTAATTGCTCTAAAGCCAAGGGTCTAAAAGTTTAAAGAGTGTATGGATTTATGTACACAAAGATTGGTTTGAAGGGTATGATATCTGGAAGCTTCAATAACTTGAAGTCCTCGGAAAATACTGATGGTATGGTCATAACGATTTTTAAAGAACATAACACGTAACAACTTTTTCTGACTAATAAAGAGGCTGTCATAAGGTTTTATAGGCACCCTCCCCATAAAGATTACCAAATATAAAAGATGTGGATATATTAGGGTAAAATAGAACTTGTTAGTAAACATTTTACATTCAAATCGTTGCCTTAGTCTTTAAAGTATGCCTGTGTATAAACGATATCCTAGATTTCACCAACAATATGTTTTCTTTCCATTTCACTTACTATCTATATATTCCCTAGAAATTTAAATTTCGAAACCTCATTATTGATAGATATTATTTATCATATCATAATGAGTCATAAGGTACTTGAAAACCACTAAAGCAAGTTTTATTAATATTTAAAAGTTAATTTGTTTTTCTTAATCCAAATTTGAATACTTTATTTAATTCTTCATTCAAGTAATTGTAATATGTTCAAGATTGTGACCTTTGAATGAAGATTTTGGTATCATCAGCGAAAAGTATGATTTAAGTTATTATACTGCTACGAATGATGTCAGTTACGTATATTAAGAATACATGACCAAGAATTGAAACCCTGGGGTACTCCCACATGGTGATGTCACCTTATAAGGAGATGAATGTTTATTATATGAATGGATATTGCTTTCTAATGACTAAATAAACTTTTGAACCAGTTGTGAGCATTACCACGTGTTCCATAATAGATAATTTGTGTAATAATATTGTGTGAGAAATTGTGTCAAAATGCTTTTTGTGAGGTCACAAAAAACTTGTTATTTGTAGCATTTTTATTGTCCAGTGCATTGTAATGTTCTGACATAAATGGTGAACTGCTTAATTCGTGGAAAACTGGGGGACGGAATCCATGTTGTTGGAGTTTTAAATTGAGTGTTTTGAGGGTAACCCATTAATCTCATTACCATTACTTTTTCCCAAAAAACTTTCTAAAGGCTTGGCAATCTTGGAAATTGGTCGATAATTTTGCAGTAAAGGAATTGTTCACCTTTCTTGAAAAAGGACAATTCGAGCAATTTCATTCGATCTGGAAGGTACACTCTTGAAATGAATTTATTTATAATGAATACCTAGAAATGGTGAACTTATTTCAGAGCATTCTTTTTATTTTCATATTTATTTCATCATGTCCAGGGAGATGTACTTTCATATTTGCAATTACTGATTTGATTTCATGGCTGGTGTTGTAGGTCTTCAATAAAAAGAAAAAGGGAGTGGTTCGGAAGATATATTTTCATTGCTCTTGTGTATCATGAATGGTTATTAGCAATTGTGGCTACCTATTACTGCTGAAATGATTATTAATGACCTAGCCACTTTTGATTATCAGTGATTGTATTCGCCATTGACAAGAAAAGATGTGATATCCTAGTTTTATTTTACCCAGTAGGTGTTTGATTATGTTCCCATATTTTTTTAGGATCCCCGCATATCTGTAAATCTAGTTTTATAATAATTTTCTTTTGCTGTTCTTATTGTTGCCGTCAATTTTATTTCTAACGATTTAAAAGTATTTTTTATATGTTTAAAGCATTTTGCATTTAGCTTTTGTATTTTATTTCGTTGTTTTGATCAACCCTTTTTAATATGTGGGGTCATGTATGGTTTGCCTTGATCTTTTCTTTGATTTGTGTTGTTTTTCAATGGAAGTGCTTATGACAATTCTAAAAACTCTTCATATATTTTACAAAAGATCATTCACAATCACAATCCATGCATTTGTATTCCATTTAAATTTGCTAAAAAGTCATCTTTGAAATCAGATATTTTTTTCATGTCTAGTTTTCTTTTTGTGAAGCCACTGTGGTTGGGAAGTATAAACTAGATCATTGCTACGAAAAATAACTATAAATATGGAAATGATCACTAATTGGTTAATTTTATCCCCACTTGTTAATATTTTATCAAAATTATTAGTCCAGATATGATCAATATTGTGGCCGAATTTCTAGTTACACGTGTTGGTTTATTGATTGTGGAAACGAAGTATTAACTATGGAACATATTTAGCAAAATTTGAGCATTTTTTTCATAATGATTTAAATATTAATATTAAAGTCCTCCCATAATAGTGTCCTAGAGGTTTTGATAAAGTGGCAATGATATAGTTAATAAATTAGATGCAATAAATCATCAATATTAGAATTAGGGTCTATATATCTGCAATGCCAATATAACATTGTGTGGTTTGGGTATTTAGGAATAATGATCATGTAGCAAATTGCAAAGAAACATCTCTATAGTATTTGGCCTGCACATTTTGTGAAGATAGATGGCGAATACCGCCACCTTTGTGTATCTTATTATTTGAGTAATTATCATAACTTCGATGGGAAAAAGTTTACAGATGGCATCATTGAGGCGAGTTTCACAAAACCCTAAGACATCAAATTTCATACTAGTTGCATAATATACCTTGCTCAACACAACTATCTATATGAAAAGGTAAACTACTTAATATTACAAGCTAGTAACTTTAAACATGAAGGGATTCATTGTCATTTTAATTAAGTCATCACAAAGAATTAGTTACAGGTGGTTTTTATCCATGCTGCAATTACAGAAAGTTGTTGATTGCATTACCATGTCCAGCAGGTTCCAAGGGATTGTAAATCTATTAGTCAATAATATGTAAGAAAATTCGTTGTACATTATCATTAAATAAAGTAAGGAGATCATTATGTTCAAAGCTATCAAAAGGAAAGGAAATCTTGATCCACAAAATGGTATGGATTAAATAGCTAACTGCATTTAGGTTCTTATCTTACTAACAAGGCTTTAAAACGGCCCTTCCGTGGGCGAAATTTGTTTTTTCCTGTGTTATCCTGACCCTGGGGACCACATCGGGGAAAGCCGTCGGTAGAAGTGCCCGAGGAACAGGCACCCTTAGCCGAGCTATCCCCATCAGGTCCATCTGTCCCCCTAGTCCGGAGGGGCCACTTGCAGGCTCCACAGATCCAGAGGGTCCTGGCGCCGTCTCGGCAGCATATTCCACCCTGGACGACACGAGAAGAGCCACCACCTATCCTTCCTAAAAAAAAAAAAGTCGCCGGTATGACAGGAGGAGCGAAACAGCCGCCACCATCCGTGACGTCAGCAGCCACTGCGGTTCGAGAGAGAGAAGAGAGAGAGAGAGAGAGAGAGAGAGAGAGAAGAGAGAGAGAGAGGAGGAGAGAGAGAGAGAGAGAGGACTTTTCCTCATCACCCACGCACGAGGTGTAAGGACAAAACCTCCCTAGGAAAAAAAAAAAAACTAGGAAAAAAACCCTAGGACAAAACCCCCCTAGGGAAAAAAAACTAGGAAAAAAACCCTAGGACAAAACACCCTCGGAGAAAACCCCCCTAGGAAAAAAACCCTAGGACAAAACCCCCCTAGGACAAAACCCCCCTAGGAAAAAAACCCTAGAACAAAACCCCCCTAGGACAAAGCTCCCCTAGGAAAAAAAAACTAGGACGAAATCCCCCTAGGACAAAACCCCCCTAGACACAAAATGACAGACTCTCCAGATAGCCCCTTCTGACTTTCCTGAAATCATGGATGTAGAAATGTAAGTATTAACGCCACCACACGTCTGTAAATAAAAAAAGAAACTTTGTCCTGGCGACTTTAGTGTTATCTACGGTACATGGGGATTTACGGTAGACAAAACAATGATCAGGTGGAGTGAACAAACACAAAGAAAGATTATAATATTTTTCATGATTACTTCAGTAATAAATTGCTTAAATTTTATTTTTTCTTCTAATTTTGATGGTATTAAACTGAGGGGGTTTTTCCTATTTCGCACTTTAGCTTAGGGGGTTTTGTCCAAGGGGTTTTGTCCTAGGGTTTTTTTTCCGAGGGGGTTTTGTCCTAGGGGGTTTTGTCTGAAACCCGTGTGTGTGTGTGTCACTATATGTATGTATGTGTGCGTGTGAGGATTTTTTTCTCCTTCCTTTCATTAAATATATATATATATATATATATATATATATATATATATATATATATAGATATATATATATATATATATTATATATATATATATATATATATTCTCTCTCTCCTCTCTCTCTCTCTCTCCTCTCTCTCTCTCTCTTCCCCTCTCTCTCTCTCTCTCTCTCTCTCTCTCTCCCCTCTCTCTCTCTCTCTCTCTCTCTCTCCTTCCCCGGTTTTGGGTCCTATCTGACTCTATGGCCATTTCTAGTTGGGTCCCAATTGACTCGTGGCCTAGACGGTTTGAGGCCTAATTAACCTGTGTCTCATATGGCGCGTGGCCGAAGTGAACTCATGATCAGTTGACCTCAGTACCAATCGCTTCATTACCAAATGACATGTAACCTTTTATTTGGTTGGTAATAAAACATACTGAAAACAGTTCCTAATGTTTAATATCACAAACCTATATATTGTTTTGTCTTTGTATTTGATAAGTGGTGAATGAGATTAAATGATTAGTATCACAATTGCCTTTGGAAGTATGATTGACTGTTGCATGTTAGGTTAAGTGGTGAACTATATTTAATGATTATCATTACATATTACTTATCACTACTGGAAGTATCTGACAGATTGTTACAGGTTAGGTTAAATGGTGAACGATATTTAATATTCATATCACTATTAGAAGTACCTGATAGATTGTAACATGCTATGTTAAGTGGTGAACGACATTTAATTATTCATATTACTACTGGAAGTATATGATCGATTGTTGCATGTTAAGTGGTGATGTTAAGTTAAGTGGTGAATGATTTATGTTTACCTTAATAGATGCTGAGAAACATTCTCTCAATGAGTGACCGTCGCAAATCACTACTTTCGGAGCTATAAGATGCTTTTAGTAGGAAGGAAAGTGTATAGGAGGGGGTGCAGTCAGTTCGTACACAAGTTGTTTCGTACATCAGTAGAGTAGTACACCAAAAAGTTGGTTCGTAGTCTATATGAAATCATAGGCGTTTCGTACACTCAGCTCAGAATTGAACTTTACTACTTGAGTTACTAAACGACATCATGTATGTACGAAAAAACTCAAAATCAGTGTACGAAACAACTAACACAATCTGGGTACGAAACAACTTGTGTACGAAACTCCCTGTAGCCTATAGGAGATATGAAAACAAACTAACGACGGAAGCTACTTGCGATAGATCCTCCCCCAAGCCTACCTGAGGCCTTGCGGCTGTGTCGCAGCGAAGAGTCTGCTCTTAACACCGAGACAGACCTCACCAGCACTCGCAGGACTGTTGGGAGAGCAGTAAGTACGAGACACCGACACCAGAGCGCATCTCGCCACCGCCAGCATGAGGGTGGTGCCAAGTGTAAAGGGGTGTGGGGGTGACCTCCCCCAAGGACCCCAAGCATGAAAGGCTGGGGTAGCGGTGTGACCCCCTGCGGTATCACAGGAACTACAGAAAGGTGGTCCAAAAAAGGCATCCCCAAGGTGTACTAGTGAAGGTAGGGGCCCAACCTTGGTGCCCGAAACCCCATAGTTTACGGTCGGGGAGTCAACTCGCCGTACCGAAACATCGGGCCCCGGGGTTTTTCATCGGGGGTCGCCAGCTAAAAATTTCCCCTATAACGGGCCCAGGTAAGCTGCGTTCACCCCGACACAGGTGCCAAAGAAAACGTTTGTTTAAGTCGGGTTCGTTGTCTGGCCCTTATGAAGTGATCTTCAACTCCCAGGATGGGGTTTTTGGGGGCCCCGCTAACAAGACCCGGCTGACCCCCTTTGGCTCTTTTAAGGCCACATTTACGCTCGGGGAAGCCATTTTTTAATATACCTCGGTTTTTTTTGGGGGTGTCGATGATGCTCTTCTTTCGGGTATGTTTCCCCCGGGGCATTACACATAATTCCCGAAATTATCCTAAACAGATTTCTGCGGTGCGTTGAACGAACCTCCTCCCCCCCTGCGGGAACCTCTGCATCACATTCCGGGCACAGAGGGAGACAGGTAGACAAGGATCGCAAAGCATTCCTGAAGGGTTCTCGACGTTGGTGGATTCCGGAGACTTTGACAACGGTGCAAAGCCGCCCCCATGGGGGCCTCCATGTGATCCCCTTTTTCCCGCTCCCAGCCCCTTTTCTCGTCACACGCCCAACGTATTCCGTTGGTTGGCAGGTGGAACGAAGGCCAAAAGCTGGATAATATGGGTTTAACAAGACTCATAAAGCCGGTAGGTGCTGTGGTGGGCTGATTGGTGTCATCCCCTATTGTCGCTCAAAAACATCTGGCGGTGTTGAACACCGTTGACTTGCAAAACTTAACCGGCAGGGCTTCGCCCGACGCATCAATCCCCTCGCCCCGCCCGGGCGATGCAGGTAACCCAGGGGGTCCAAAAAATTTTTCCCCCTTAGACGCTATGTGGTTTTTGGCAAATTCCCCAAAGGGGGAGTCTCAGCCTCTCACCACATTCACACACCCTGGGGACGGTAAAAATTCCCAAGGGGACCGATGGGATTTTTTCTTACAGGTGAAGAGTTCTGCAGGGGTGTGGACATCGATTGGAAAGTGTTTCAAATGCACAAAGGGGGTTCGACGATGTGCTTTTGGGGCCTATTTCGAGGAGCACCTCGACCGGGTAAGGCGATTTGGAACGCTTCCGGCTTCACCGCACACCCTCAACCGGAAAAAGTTTATGTTTTTTCTCCCAAACCCCCCCATTTCGTGGGTAACCTTCAAGGGGCGGTTTAGTGCTGACCCGGGGAAAAAAAAAAGCGGGGGGAGATTTTTCGTTCCCACCAACCTAACAACCCTTCGCTCTTTCTTTGGTGTTATCAACCAACTAGCTGATTTCTCCACGAGGCGCCGAGGCGCAGAACTTGGGCCTTCTCAGCCCAAGGAAAGAATTTTTTTGGGGCTCCAGCTCATCACCCCCCCCTTTCGCGGGGAAAAAGGCCCCCTCTCGACCCCGTCCGGGTCACTTTGACCCCGCTCTACCTCAGTCCGCAAACCCGACCCTCCCCCTTCAAGGGACTTGGTTAAGCCCTCTCCAGCGTCACGGTACCAAATTGGGGTTTTGCAGTGTGGGTCCAGGTTCCCGAGCGATACTGAAACTAGGTATTGTGGTGGAACTAGAAAAAGCTTGCTGTCGGGGCTTGGGAAGTGCCGGATGTACTGCTTGGCCTTTTTTACCTTCGAATTGGTGGTTGACCACAAGCTGCTTTTTCCCATCCTTACCACCACACCCCGGCGCAATAAACAATCTCCATCCAGGGCTGAAAAAGAAAAAGCACCATACTCTTTTTTCCCCCTCTGCTAAAGGTAAGGACACGCACTCCAGACCACTGTCCCGCGCCCCCGTTCTGTGTCCCCCGCACGTGATATGGAGGGCCCAGTTCCCCGGTCCCCCCCAGTTCGTAATGTGTGTTGGCCCAAGCCTGTGAGATTTCTGAGCCCAAACCGGGGCCCTTACGCAGCCCGTCATTATTGACATATGCAAGCTGCGGGACGTGACACATGAACCCTCCCCCCGGTAACCGTGAGTTACCGGGGAGGGAGACATGGACAAAAGCTCCCCTATACTGGATGCTTTGACAAGGGCTCTTCATAGGGTTTTTGCCTAATGTACTCATGCAATGTGCCTTTATTATGTATATTTTGCTCTAGTACTTAAGTTAAATTTGTCTTGTCTTTTTTTCTCATGGGGACATGTAAGTTCTTCAGTTTTTCAAGATGAAAACAGTATGGTTACATCTTTTAGATTTTTCTGACTTGACATCAAACTTTAAATGTCAAAAAACAAGTCTGGATTTTGTTCCAAAGAGCTCAGCACTCCGGGAAAACCCTGCATTCGGAGGACCTCCAACGAGTACTAACGAAACGTGGGCGACTCCTTATAGTTCAGGAATATTAGGTTTGCCCCCGAAAAAACTCCTAACAAGTGATTTTTTCAGGATTCAATAAAGGCAAGCTATTATTAGGGGCCATTTTCATTAAGTTTTTTTTTTTTTTTGCTAGACATTCTTGTCCTTCCTTTTATTCCTGGAAATTCCCAAAGAAACAATTTTGATCGGGGCTTTTTGGGGGCTTTTTGTTACGAGACTTTCATTAGTTGCTGGACATTCTTTCCTAGGTTCAGGAAAAGGGGTGGGAGGTTTCCGGTTTCACCAATCTGCCACAATATTAAAGCACTGTATGTACAGGGAGGACTCTTTTTTAAAGTATGGAAAAAACAGGAAGGTTGTGGTGATAAACAGCACGTCCCTTAATTGCACCCATAAAGGGCGAATGGGGGCCACACTTTCCGTCTGCACTTTTGGCGCTCAAAGGGGGATGCTTGTCATAGGGACCGAAGAATGCCCTTTCCCCCCTTTGGTGGGCAGTTTTTTTTTTTTTTTTTTTTTTTTTCCTTTTTTTCGCACACTTTCGGCCATCAGCATGGGACGTATAGTGATGTTATAAAGTCTGTGCGTTCAGCCATCTCGGGGGAATTAAACCGGACGACTCGACAACACCACACACATAGCTTTTCAATCGGGCTTCCCTATCGGTTTCTTCATACCCCGGAAGGGCCCTGGGGGCCCATTCCTGGAAAAACGGCAAATACAGCGTAAATTTTGGTAAATAAAAACCCCCTTAAACCTCACCCCGTCACGCTAACTACTGCTGTTTATTTTATACTGCTGCTGTACTAGGGAAATTCCGTTTTCCCAAAGTTTCCCATTCCATAACTTTCCCAAAGTTTTTCCCTTTTGCATTCAAAGAACTTCCTTTGCATTCCAAGTACTTCCATTGCTTTTCCATTCATTTTTTGGATGACGAAGAGGAGCAGTGGCGCCCCCAGACGTATCCAAAAAGAGGTGTGGGCCAAATATATATATATATATAATATATATATATATTATAAAATTAAATATATATAATATAAAATATATAATTTTATATATATATATATATATATTATAATATATAAGTATATAATATATATTATATACAGTTATTTTTATATTAATTATATAATAATTATATTTTTTATATTATATGCATATAATATATATATTTTATATATTATATTATATATTAATATTATATATAATATACATATAAATATATAATCTATATATATATTTGGTATTTTTTTACACCGGGGACCGAAACCCCTAACAATTGGGATTTGGGGGCTTCTTTTTACCTTTTGTATTAAGGGGAAACTTCTCTATGACTCCGTCGCAAATCATTCTTGTGGAGATAATGAAAGTTGTTAAATAGGGAGGCGGAGCAAGGTTTTTAGTCCCCACAATTTCTTCCTTTGTGACCTGCATCCCCTTTGTTTTTCCCTTTCTCGGCACTTTTAAAGCAGTTTTGGTTTTGTTAGGAGGTTAAAGGTGGAAAGGTTGGGTTTTAGGTTAGTTTAGGGAGTCTAAAAGTGGGGTTAGGTTAGTTTAATTTCAATCTATATATCCTTCCTTTTAAAACATTTTGATTCTAAGTATGATTTGGACGGAAAGTTTATAAAGAAAATTTTTTCTTAAAATTATTGAGGTGAACAGAAACCACACCCCCATTGTTGGGGAAATTTGGGTTTTCAGAAGAGTAAAAATTTAATTATAAAAATAAAAAATAAATAAAAAAAATAAAAATTTTAGATTAAAAATATATATATAATATATAATAAAAAAAATTTATTTTTTAAATTATATTTTATAATATTATAATATATTATTTTTATATAAATATATATATATATATTATATAATATATATTAATTTATATATTACTATATATATATTTTAATTTAAAAATTTTATTTATTTATTAATATTATATATTATTAAAAAAATTATTTATTTTTATTATTATTTTTGCAATGGGGGGGGGTAGGGCTGCGCCCCCCCCCCTACTTATTGCATGCCCTCTAAACCTCTGCGGGCTGTGGGGGACGTTTAATTAAAAATTTTTCCAAATGAAGCCCGAAATTTCCCTTTGGGGGACGAAAAAATTTTTTTGGGTGATTTTTGATGTTTTTTAATGAATCTCTAACCTTTCTGTCGAAAAATTTATTTTTTTTTTTTCCTAGGTAAAGGTTGGTTAAATTTTAGTGGTTAGGTATAGGTTTGTTAGGAAAGGTTGGTTTGTATAGGTTAATTTTTTTTGTCAATTTTGTGCAAATCAAAAAAAAAAAAAAAAAAAAAGTTTTTTGCGACAAAAAGGGTTTAGCAGAAATTCAAAAAAAAAAACACTCACAGACAAAAATATTTTCTTTTCCCCAAGAGAAGTGGGTGTTCATCTGGAAATGTACCCGTTTTTTGCCCAAAAAAGCCCCCGTGTTTTAGCCTTTTTTTCTCTTATTTTGGGTTCAAATTTAAAAAATGGGGTTAAAATGCTCAGAATGCAAAAATCAAAACCCGATTGCAGGTAACAAGTTGAGACCCCTTGAGCCCAGAAGAAATTTTCCCTTTGTAATTTGGGTACCATTAGACGATTTTTAGTGAATAAGCAATTTTTATAGCATGACCGTCTATACCTTGTCCCAAAAAATTTGGTTTTTTCATGACTTTTTTCCGTAGTTTTATGGCTAACAACAGATATTTTATTAAAAAGGAAAGATCGGGGTGTGGAGGGGTTAAGTTTCGTTTTTCGCCCTCCATATTCGCTTACTACCTTATGATGGATAATCTTTTGTCATGCACGTCTTCTAACCTTTAAAAAACCTCTTGGAAAGCTTTTTTGGGGTCAAAATCAGGACAAAAATGATTAAAAAGAATAAAATAGGGAAAACTCCACCGTTGCCATCGGCACGGAACCCTAGGACTTTTGAAAGCCCATCCCCGAAATTACCGGGGTGGGTGGGGGCACTGGGTTTTGTATGTGGTGGCCGCCGCCCTGCCTGACCTGGATTCAAACCCCGGCCAGGGTTCGTAGGTAGACGCGCGAGCCACTCACCAGGGAGCGATTCCGGAGGCGAACCCTTAGGGGGGGAAAGGGAAAAAAATTTTAATTTTCCAGTTTAAACCCAAATTCATTTTGGTGGACAAAACATTTTTTTTTCTGGTGAGTTTTATTGTGTTTTGAATTAATTTGTAACCTTTTCTGTCGCAAATCATTTTAATAAAAAAAAATTGGCGACAAACATGATTGAAAAAGAAATTGACCTAACAAACCTACATATCCCTTTCCTAACTTAACCTTTCCTGACACACAAAAAAAATTTTTAGAAACGGTTAGCAGTTTCATTAAAAACCAATCAAATCTCACCAGAAAAAAAAATTCGTCCACCAAAGTGAACATGCGTCAAAAGGAATTTAATACAAAAAATGACCTTTTTGCGCCCTCTCAACACCTTGTTCTTTTCTTTTTTTTTTCTTGAAATAGGTTCTTTGTGCTGTTTCGTTTTTTTTTCTTTTTTTTTCCTGTTTCCCTTCTTCCCTCTTTATTTTTTCCCTATCTTTCCTCCTCCCCTACCCCCCTTTCCCTTTTTTTCCTTTCCTTTCCTTTTTTTCCCTTTCATTTTTTCCTTTACTTTTCCTTCCTTCTTTTTTTCTTTTTCTTCTTCAAAATAGGGTTAGTAATTTAAGACCTCTTTCGAAATAGGTGTGTTAGTACCCTTAACCCCTTCACGCCCAATATTTCCTTTTCTTTTAAAAAATCTTTTTGTCCCATAAAATTTAGAGAAGTCACTAAAATTACCAAATTAGTTAGTGGACAAGGTACTAAAGAGGCTATCTATAAAAATACGTTATACCACAAAAGAGCGTCAAAGGGTACCCAAATTTACAGGGGAAAATTTACTTTCTGGGTCTATGGGGTAAGCCTCTTCTTTTTGAATGGTAATATTTTTGTTTTTTTGCAATATTTATATACCAAAATGCAGGGCAGCGCGAAAAAGGGTGAAAATGCCTTTGCTAACACCCTAGATAGCTGTCAGAAGGGAAAAAGGTTAAAATTTCCCTTGCTAATTTTCCCCTATAATACTGAGAGGGAATAAGGGTTATAATCCCTTTTAACACCCTATGATAGCTGTACAAGAGAGAATAAGGGTGTTCCCTTTGCTAATACGCATGAAGCTTTGCGAGGGGGAATAAGGGAAATGGGGTGCTAACATCCTGTGGTAGCGTACAGAGATGGAAAAAGGGGTGAAAAGCCTTGTAATCCCTATGATGCGTACAAGAGGGAAAAAGGGGGTTTTTAAATTTTCCTTGCTAATCCCCTATGAAGTGTGCAGAGAGAGAAAAAGGGTGTTAATCCCTTGTAAACCCTAAAGCCGTGTGAGAGGGAAAAAGGGTGTTAATCCCTTCTAAACCCTTTGATAGCTGTACAGAGAGGGAAAAAAGGGGTTTTAAATAATTTGTAAACCCATGAGGGCTGTGCAGAGGGGGAAATAAGGGTGACTCCTTTGCTAACACCTATGATGGCTGGCATAGAGGGAATAAGGGGACAAGCCTTGCTAATACCCTTGATAGCTACAGAGAGGGAATAAGGGTGACAATCCCTTGCCAATCCCCTATTATAGCTGAGATGGAAAAAGGGTGATAATGCCTTGTTAACACCCTATAAACCCTGTACAGAGAGAGAATGGGGTGAAAATCCCTTCTAATACCCTATGATGGCTGTGCAGAGAGGGAAAAGGTGATAATGCCTTGCTAATCCCCTAGATGGCGGGCAGGGAGGGAATAAGGGTGTTATCCTTCAAATACCCAATGAGGGCTGTGCGAGGGGGAAATAAGGGGAAATGCCTTGCTAATACCCTAGATGGCTGTGCAGAGAGGGAAATAAGGGTGAAATGCCTTGCTAACCCCTATGATGGCTGTGCATAGGGGGAAAAAGGGTGAAAAATGCCTTGCTAATATCATGATGGCTGGCAGAAGGGAATAAGGGTGATAATCCCTTGAAAATACCCTATGAGGCTGGCAGAGAGGGAAAAGGGTTTAATACCTTGCTAAAACCCTATGATGGCTGTGCAGAGGGGAATAGGGTGACAAGTTTTGCTAACACCATTGAGGCTGTACAGAGAGGGAAAAAGGGTGACAATGCCTGCAAATACCCTATGAGGCTGGCAGAGAGGGAAAAGGGGGTTTTTAAATGCCTTGTAATACCTTATCATGGTGTGCAAGGGGGGAAAAAGGGTTTGTTAATGCCTTGCAAAACCCCAATGGGGCTGTGAGAGAGGGAAAAGGGTGATAAAATACAATAGGAAAAATGAAAGTGGTGGAAGGGGTTTTGGCCCCCCGTCGTTTGAATAATTTTAAAGGGGTTTTGGGGCAAAAAAAAACTTTTATGCGTTTTGGGTTAGGGGGAAAAAACTCTGCGGTACCTAAACCCCGGTCCTTCAACATGCCGTGAAGGAACGCGGGGGGGGGGTGGGGTTTTCCTTCACCGTGCCTAAAGGGGCAAACGGGGGTGGTGAGCCCTCCTTCACCCGTCCCGTGAAGGGCCCGGGGGGGTGGGAGGGTCTCCTTCACCCGTCCCTGAAGGCACGCAGGGACTGGTGGGGCCCCTCTTTAACCTGTCCCGTAAATCACGCGGGGGCTGTGAGGCCCTCCTTCACCCGTGCCGGAAGGCACGCGGGGGCTGGTGAGGCCCCCCTTTCCCCACCCGTGCCGAAAAGGGCACGCGGGGGCGGGGGGGCCCTCCTTCCCCCGTGCCGTGAAGGCACGCGGGGGGGGGTGGGGCCCCCTTTTTCACCTGTGCCGTAAAGGCAGGGGGTGTGGTGAGGCCCTCCTTACCCGTGCCGTAAAGGCACGCGGGGGCGGGGAGGCCCTCCTTCCCCCTGCCGTGAAGGACGCGGGGGCTGGTGAGGGCCCTTTTCACCGTCCCGGGAAAGGGCACGGGGGGGCTGGTGGGCCTCCTTCCCCCCTTCCCGGAAGGCACGGGGGGTGCTGGTGGGGGCCCTCCTTCACCCGTGCCGTAAAAGGCACGCGGGGGCGGGTGAGGCCCTCTTTCACCGTCCCGTGAAGGCACGCGGGTGCTGGTGAGGCCCTCCTTCCCCGTCCCGTGAAGGCCCCGGGGGGGGCGGGTGAGGCCCCCCTTTCACCCGGGCCGTGAAGGAAAGGGGGGGGCGGGTGAGGCCCGCTTACCCGTGCCCGTGAAGGCAGGGGGGGGCGGGGGAGGCCCTCCTTCACCCGTGCCGGAAGGCACGCGGGGGCTGGTAGGCCCTGCTTCACCCGTGCCATAAAGGACGCGGGGGCTGGTGGGGCCCCCTTTACCCTTTTTTGCCGTAAAAGGCCCGCGGGGGCTGGTGAGCCCTCCTTCACCCGTGCCGTGAAGGCACGGGGGGGGGGTAGGCCCCCTTTCACCCGTGCCGTAAAGGCACGGGGGGCTGGTGAGGCCCTGCTTACCCGTGCCGTGAAGGCACGCGGGGGCTGGTGAGGCCCCCTTAACTGTGCCTAAAGGCACGCGGGGCTGGTGATGCCCTGTGGTGGGCGGCGGTGGTCCCAGTGTGGAGCGGGGGGCCTGGAGGACGGTAAAGGATGGATTTTGATTTGATTTAATATTTTTACCCTAATTTTATGGTTTAGGTTCCATTCTTTTTAAACCCCAACCCCGCACTTTTAATCCAAACTGTCCGTACTATTTTTAGGGTGCATGTAATGCCCGGTATGATGGTTAGAGCAGAAGGAGTAAAGACACCTTTTGGGTTCCCAAATTTTCAACCCAACCTATTGGGTTTAGGCGAAGTGAGGGCCCCCCCTGCCCCTTGCCGTGAAGGCACGCTGGGGGGGGTGGGCCCCCCTGCCCTTTCCGGAAAGGGACGGGGGGCGGGGGGGGCCCTCCTTGGCCCCTGGTGAAGGCACGCGGGGGGGGATGAGGCCCTCCCCACCTCCTGCTGTAAAAGGGACCCCGGGGGCGGGTAGGCCCTCCTGCCCCGTGCCGTGAAGGCACCGGGGGCGGGTGGGGCCCCCCCTTCTGAGGAGAGAATAAGGGGGATAATGCCCTTTCTAATACCCTATGATAAGTGTGCAGAGGGAATAAAAGGGGGTAAGCCTTGCTAACCCCCTATGATGCGTGGGAGCGAGGGAAAAGGGGGTTAAAAGCTTGCTAATAAACCCCCTGATAGCTGTACAGAGAAGGAATAAGGGTGTAAGCCCTTTCTAACACCCTATGCAGCTTTCAGAGAGGAAAAAAAGGGTGTTAAGCCTTGCAATATCCTTTGATAGCTGTACGAGAGGAAATAAGGGTTTAATGCCTGCTAAAACCCCATGTAGCTGTGCGAACGGAAAAAGGGGTTAATGCCTTGTAATACCCTATGATAGCTGTACAGAGAGGGAATAAAGGTTTAATGCCTTGTAAAACCTTTGATAGCTGTACAGAGAGGGAATAAAGGGGGACAATGCCTTGCTAAACCCTATGGCTGTGAAGGGGGGGAAAAAGGTGTTAATGCCTTTCAACACCCCATGATACTTGCAGGAGGGGAAAAGGGGGACTACCTTGCTAACACCCTATGATGTGGCAAGAGGGAATAAGGGTGTTAATTCCTTTCAAAAACCTTATGATGGCTCTGCAGAGAGGGAAAAAAGGGTGACAAAGCCTTGCTAAACCCTATGTGGCTGGCAGCGAGGGAATAAGGGTTTAAGCCTTTCTAATACCCTAGATAGCTGGGGAAGGGTAAAGGGGACAATGCCTTGCTAACACCCTATGATGGGTGGGCAGAGAGGGAATAAAGGGGGTTATTGCCTTGTAACACCCTATGATGGCTGTCAGGGGGAATAAAGGGTGTTAATGCCCTTTCTAAAACCCATGATACTGTGCAGGAAAAAAAGGGGGGTGTTAATGCCTGCTAACACCCTAGATGGCTGTGCGGAGGGAAAAAAGGTATTTAAAACCTTGCTAATACCCTATGATGGCTGGCAGAAAGGGAATAAGGGGTTTTTAAAGCCTTGCTAACCATTGGTTAGCTGTGCAGAAAGGAATAAGGGTGACAATGCCCGCTAACACCCTATGGGCTGTGCAAGAGGAAAAAAAAGATGACAATGTTTTTTAACACCCTATGAGGCGGGGCAGAGAAGGAAATGAGGTGTTAAAGCCTGCTAAACCCCATGAGGCTGTGGGGAAGAGGAATAACGGTGTTATTTCCTTTTAACCCCTACTATGATGGGTGTGCAGAGAGGGAATAAGGGTGATATTGCCTTGCTAACCCCTATGATGGCGTGCAGGAGGGGAAAAAGGGGCAATGCCTTGCTAAACTCTATGAAGCTGTGCAGAGAGGGAAAAAAGGGGACAATGCCTTGCTAAACCCAAAAGATGGCTGTGCAAGGGGAATAAGGAAATTTAAGCCTGCTAATACCTATGAACGCTGTGCAGAGAGGAAATAAGGGGGCAATCCTTGCTAAAACCCATGTGGTATGCAGGAGGGAATAAGGCTTTAATGCCTTTTCTAATACCCTATGATGGCTGTGCAGGGAGGGATTAAAGGGGGACAAAGCCTTGCTAAACCCCATGATGGTTGGCAGAGAGGGAATAAGGGGGACAATGCCTTGCTAATACCCCATGTGGTGTGAAGAGGGGGCTAAGGGTGTTTAAGCCTTTTCTAAAACCCTATGACCTGTGCAAGGAGGGAATAAGGTGTTATGCCTTGCTAATACCCCATGATGGCTGGCGGAGGGGAATAAAGGGGGGGGAATGCCTTGCAAAACCCTATGATGGCGTGCAGAGAGGAATAAGGGTGTTTTGCCTTGTAAAAACGCTATGATAGTTGCAGAGAGGGAAAAGGGTGACAATGCCCTTGTTTAAAACCTATGATATGTGCAAGGGGGGAATAAGGTGACAAGCCTTGCTAAACCCCCAGAGGGGTGCGAGAGGGGAAAAGGTGTAATGCCTTTCTAAACCCTATGATGGGGTGCAGGAGGGAAAAAGGTAAATCCTTTCTAAACCCCTAGATGCTGTCCCCGGGAAAAGAATAAGGGGGGAAAAGCCTTTCAAAACCCCCCCGTGCTTGCAGAGGGAAAAGGGTACAAGCCTGCTAACCCCCCATGATGGCTGTGAGAGAGGAAAAGGGGGGGCAATGTTTTCAAAACCCTATGATGGCTTGGGAGAAGGGGAAAAAGGTGTAAAGCCTTCTAAACCCTATAAGCTGTGCAGAGAGGGAAAAAAGGGTAAAAGCTTGCTAAAACCCTTTATGGCTGTGCAGAGAGGGAATAAGGGGAAAGCCTTTCTAAAACCCTATGAGGCTGTGCGAGAGGGAATAAAGGGGACAATGCCCTTTCTAACATTATGATAGCGTGAGAGGGGGAATAAGGGGGACAATGCCTTGCTAAAACCCTTTTTGGCTGTGCAAGAGGGGAATAGGGGTTAATGCCCGCTAATACCCCATGAGCTGTGCAGAGAGGGTAAGGGTGAAAATGCCTTGCTAATACCCATGATGGCTTGCAGAGAGGGAATAAGGGGGGAAAACCTTGTAAACCCCATATGGTGTCAGGAGGAAAAAAAAGGTGAAGCCTGCTAAACCTATGATGTTTGGGAGAGAGGGAATAAGGGTGACAATGCCTTGTTTAACCCTATGATGGCTGGGCGAGAGGGAATAAGGGGGTTAGCCTTGTAAACCCTATGGGGGCTGTGCAGAGAGGGAAAAAAGGGGGAAAAGCCTTTTCTAAACCCTATGATGCGTGCGAGGGGAAAAAGGGGGACAATGCCTTGCTAACACCCTATGAAAGCTGTGCAGCAGGAATAAGGGGAAAAAGCCTTTTTACACCCTATGATATTTTGCAAAAGAAAGGGGAAAAAGGTTTACAAAGCCTTTCTTTCCCTTGATAGCTGTGCAGAAGGGAATAAGGGGACAATGCCTTGTAACACCCTAGGGGGCTGGCAGAGAGGGAAAAAGGGGGCTTTTAATGCCCCTTGGGGAAAAAAAAATTTTAAAAACCCCATGATGGCTGTGCAGAGAGGGGAATAAGGGTGACAATGCCTTGCTAACACCCTAGATAGCTGTACAGAGAAAGAATAAGGGTACAATGCCCCCTTCTAACACCCTATGATGCTGTGCAGAGAGGGAAAAAAGGGGACAATGCCCTTCTAAAACCCCTATGATGGCTGGCAGGAGGGAAAAAAGGGTGACAAAGCCGCTAACACCCTATGATGGGGTGTGGAGAGAGGGAATAATGGTGTAATGCCTTCTAAAACCCCCATAAGCGTGCAGAGAGGGAAATAAGGGTGACAAGCCTTTTAACACCCTATGAGGCTGTGCAGAGAGGGAATAAGGGTGACAATGCCTTGCTAAACCCTATGGGGCTGTCAGAAGGGAAAAGGGTCAAGCCTTGTAACTCCATGATATGTGAGAGAGGGAATAAGGGTGCAAAGCCTTTTAACACCTATGTGGCTGTGCAGAGAGGGGAAACGGCTGTTAAGCCTTGCTAATACCCTTGATGGCGGCGGAGGGAATAAAGGGGAAAATGCCTGCTAATACCCGGGGCTGTGCAGAGAGGGAATAAGGGTGACAAAGCCCTTTCTAACACCCCCATGATGGCTTACAAAAGGAAAAAAGGGGGTTAATGCCTTGCTAACACGTTGATAGCTTGCAGAGAGGGAATGGGGGACAATGCCCCTTTGGGAACATCCCAGATGGCTGGCAAGAGGGGAAAAAGGCTTTCTGCCTTCTAATACCCTATGAAGGCTGTTAAGAGGGAATAAGGGGGACAAAGCTTGCTAACACCCATGATAGTGTGCAGAAGTGAAAAGGGGGCAAGCCTTGCTAACACCCCATGATAGCTGGCACAGTGAATAAGGTGACAATGCCTTGTTAAAACCCTATGGGAAACCTTTAATGCCAGAGCAGAGAGGGAATAAAGGTTGACAAGCCTTCTAAACCCTATGATGCTGTGCAGAGAGGAATAAGGGTAACAAGCCTTGCTAACACCCTAGGTGGCTGTGCAGAGAGGGAATAAGGGGGGAATGCCTTTCAATCCCTATGATAGCGTGCATTAGAGGGGTAAGTGACAATGCCTTGTAACCCCTATGATGGGTGTGCAGAGAGGAATAAGGGGAATGCTTTCTAACCCTATGATAGCTTGTCGAGAGGAATAAAGGGGGAAATCCTTGCTAAAACCCCATGATGCTTGCAAAAGGGAATAAGGGGAAATGCCTTGCTAAACCTATGATGCTGCAGAGAGGGGAATAAGGGTGAATGCCTTGTAACACCCTATGAGGCTGTGAAGAGGGGAAAAGGTTTTTTAAAGCCTTCTTAACCCTAGAGCGTGGAGAGGGAATAAGGGTGACAATGCTGCTAAAACCCTATGATCTGTGCAAGAGGGAATAAGGGGGAATGCCTTCTATACCTATGATTGCTGTGCAGAGAGGAAAAAGGGTGAAATTTTAAAATTATAGGGGATAAAAATTTTGAGGGGTAAGGGGGGCTTTTCCCCATGGGGGTGAAAAGAACGGGTTTGGGTTAAAAAAACCATTTATGGTTTAGATTTAAGGGGAAATTTGCTTCCCAAACCCTGTGCTTCAGAAAAAAGGACAAATTTTAAAATTTTTGAAAGAAAAATGGAAAATTCTTGGTTTAAAAGGTTAATGTTTTGGGCCCAAAAAATAAACAAGCTTTTAAAGTTGGAAGGGGGATTTTAACTTCATGGTTTATCCTAAGGCTGAACCCTTTTATTTTCTGCTTTAAACTTTGGAACTAAAGTGGGAATATCCAACCTCCCAAACAACCAATAACTTGCAGGCCTAAATGGGGAAACTGTTTTTAACATATAATTTCTTTTTTGGGGGGGTTTTAAAGGGTTATTAAACCTATGGGGAGTGTGTAGAAGTAGTAACCCCTTTAAATTTTTACCAGGGGGGCGTTTAGAGGGGAAAAGGGGGAAGGGGGGGTTCTCCCTATTTATAATTATTAGAGGATTAAGGGATCTGTAAAAAGCTGGAGAAGAAAAAATAAGGGGGAAAAAAATCAATTTTTCCAAATGCAAGGGGTTTGGGTTTTTTAATTCCCTCTTTAAAAACAATGTTCTAAGGGGAAAGGGTCCACTTGGGGGAATCCTTTGGGCAAGATGTTTTATGTTGCAAACCCTATATCGTGTCCTGGTGGAACGCCGACGTGAGTTTCGACAGGGATGCTTGCAGACTATGTGATCTCAAGAAGGCGTTGACTCAGTGCATCGTGAGTCACTCTGGGATCTTCTGCGACTTCGAGGGATTCTGCAAGGACTTTTGGGTTTTGATAACTGGTCTGTATTCTGGACTGAGAGGCTGTGAAGTGTGGGGCAGTGTATCCAGCTTCTTTCCTGTGAATACAGGAGTGAGGCAAGGGTGCGTCCTTGCCCCATCACTTTTCAACGCTTGTATGGACTGGGTATTGGACAAGGTTGTAGATCAAAGTGATTGTGGAGCATCCGTCGGATACACCAAGATCACTGATCTTGTTTTTGCCGATGATGCAGTAATCTTTGCTGAGTCGCTGGAGGTCCTGGTGATGGCTCTCGAGGCGCTGCACGAGGAGGCAAAGCCTTTGGGACTTGAGGTCTCCTGGCTCAAGACCAAGGTCCAGGTATTTGGAGACTTACTAGATGAAGCAGTACAGTCTGTTCATGCGTGTGGCGAGGACATTGAGATCTTGGAAAGTTTTACATACCTTGGTAGCACAGTCCATAATGACGGCGGGTCACGTCAAGAAGTCTTACGGCGGATTGGCATAGCCCACGGTGTTATGGACTCGCTCAGCGGGAGTATTTAGCGTTGTCGGTACCTGTGCAGGAGGACAAAGATCCGGATCTTCAAGTCGCTTGTGATCCCTGTCTTACTCTATGGTTGTGAGACATGGACACTAAATAGTGAATTGAAGAGACGAATCAATGCCTTTGGTAATAAGTGTCTTCGCAGAATCATGGGGTATCGCTGAGATGATTACGTGTCAAATCAGCGATTGCACCGTGAGACTGAGTCGAGGCCTATTACCTGCATAGTCCGTCAACGCCAACTTCGGCTATATGGGCATGTGGCACGCTACCCTGAAACCGATCCTTCCCATCGGGTTGTATCTGTAAGAGACAATCCGGCGTGGAGGAGGCCAAGGGGGCGCCCACAAGGCTTGTGGCTGGGGCAAGTTGATGTTTCTTGTCGAGAGCTGCTTGGTATGGGAAAGGAGCCTGCATGGGAACTCGCGCGTGGTGACCCCCGGGAGTGGCGTCGTAGGGTGGGCGAGGCGACGCGCCCCCCGGCGTATGCCCCCAATGATTGATTGATTGAAATCATCAAATACCGTGTTGATAAATAGGTAACATTCAAGGGTCTTATGATGGTACAGTAGTCTATCGGCGGATGATTAGTTGTTGTATATGTATATGCATATTGTTTGACATGGCGTATATAGGACGAGAGCACTCAGCCATGGCCCCTTACATTTTCTCAACCCACCCCCATCTCATGAAGATAATTATGACACTGCAAGGCTGTTAATAAAAATCTAATTCAGGAGAATTTCACTTAAAGCAAAGAATACTAACCACTATTTATTGTATGGATAAATTTAGAAAATTTAAATCATTCAGAATTTTAACCAAAAACATTTTAAGAGGTGGCTTTCATCCTCATAAACCCCCCTTTATGTACAGTCTTAAGCCATTTTTTGGTGAGTTTGACAAAACTAAAATTTCCCGGGAGCTGTAAAAAAAAATAAAATTTTTTACGCCGTATAATATAAATTTCAAGTTTTTCGTTTTTTTTTTCAGAATCGAGATGATTGTATATTTTATGCTTGTCTACTCAAAACAATCCCGAAAATAAAGTGCACAGGGAAAAGGGTTGTTGTAGTCCAAGCCCCCCCAAAGCACGGGAAAAGAAGAGCATCGCGGGGGGGCGACAACCCCTGCGGAAGTCAGTTCCGATTTCCTGTAAAAAAGCCCTGTGTCCCCGCTGGCTAAAGGTAGGAAGCCATTTGGCCAAAATTAAAAAAAAGAAAAAAAAAAACTTTAGTACTTTTTTTAATTTAAACGTATGATAACATCTTTACAGGTATCTCCCTGCAAATTTTCGCCAACTTCGTTACGAGGGTGGTGCGAGCCCATTTCCCAGCCCGAAGATTTAAACCCCCACTGTCAACACCCCCACGGAGCTAAAAAGGAAGGCACATTTAAAGGGCCCAACGCGTTCCCAGGTTTTTAAAGGACAAACCCAGGAAGCATAAAATTAGTCATGAAATTTGGCGTAAATTTTAAATTCGACCAAAGAAAAAATGACCGTAAACATTTAGACTAAATTTTAAAATTATTTATAAGATGTAAAGGGGAACCCAGGCCCGAGAAGACTAGGTTTCTTAGCCGCCGCCAGGTGGGGGAAAAAAAATGGAGAATTTAAGCAAGGGCCTTCCCAACAGTAAAAGGGTGATTCTTCCCTTTTTCAAAAAAAAAAAACATATATAAAAAGACTTTTAAACAGGGGACATTAAAACATAGCCAAAATTTATTTTTAAGGGTGTTTATTGGGTGTGGGTCTTTTCGTTTGGTGGGTTGGGAGAAAGGCCAGCGAGAGTTTGCCGGAGGGATTGCCCCCCAAAAAGTGCCTCAAAAGGGGACGTTTCCCTATCCCCATCAGTGGAAAAGAGAGCGACAGGGGAGCCCCAGTCAACCCACAGAGTCAGTCTCCCTCACTACCCTAAAACTCATAAAAATGGGATGGGGACCCCCTACAAGAAAAATTTCTATTTTTTAGCAAAAATGAAGCAACAAAAAAATTTAATATATATAATAATATATATATATATAATATAATATTTTTAATTATAATTAAATATTTATAATATATATTATTATAATTATATATATAATATATAAATAATATATATATTATATATAACAGAAAATCAATTTTCCAAAATTTTTCCCATTCATGTAAAGGGCCTTTCCAGAAGACCCAAAAATTTAAGAAATAGGAACATAGAGAAAGCAGCTCAGAAAATATGTACAAGTCATCCCCAGTCACTACATTTTTCCTTCACCCGGGCAGTGCGGGAAGTGCTTTTTTCAGCTTCTTCCCCTCCTTTAAATACTACTAAACTAAAACGAAAATATTAGCATGGGGGCTAAGAGGGGGCCCACAAATCGAGTTGTCATACTCATATTTTAAGGACCTAGCCCGCCCAGTGCAGACGGAAATTGTCCAAAAAATGATCGAGATGGCCCGTCCCATTCGCGTTCATATTGGTTGGGGACGAGGGGCGGTCCCGGGCAGAAACCCAAACATTTTTAAAAGCCGCGTTTTTACTAAATGGGAAGTCAAGTAGCAGGATGACTGTGAAAAAATTAATGATGTAATTTAATATTTTACCTTTTAAAACACTATCTATAGTCGCCAGCCTAATGTCGCAGGGGGGCATATATTAGAGTTTAAGCATATACAGTCACATCACGTGCACAGTAGAGTTTTACATTATCTACAAAAACACTATAGCAAATGTTTTTCAGTCACAGTAAAGTTGTAGGATGCTAAAAATTCGTAAATATGGGCCTGGTGACATTAGTGCAGTGGCGACTATAGTGTTGTTGACGGTACATTCATTTCCAAATGTTGTTTCAGCAAATAGGAATATTGTAATTTTTCGTGAAATACTTTAGTCTTAGGGGCCATCATGGTGTTCATGTCTTATCAGCGCAGAGAAGCCCCTGGTCGTCTTCCCGCTGATTGTAGTGCGCAGCGCCAGTTCCCCCCACACTAGCCCAAGGTGGCCCGCTCGGGGCCTGGCCCAGTCTCCCCCTTTCCAGCCCGGTCAATCCCCCTCGCGAAAACAGGGGCCCCGCCGGGGGGATAGTCCAGTCCAGACCGGCCAGAGCGATCGAAAAACGCGCTATAACTTGGTAACCCGGATGTCACCTAAGCCCTGTGTCCCGGGGTATTTCCAGCTTTCCCCCTTTTTCGAGGCCCCCCCGCGATTTTTTTCCCCCCTAACGTTATTTTAGGTTCAGTTTGCCCCAGACTTCAGTAACTTTGGGGGGGAATCCAATGAAGTTTTTTTCAAAAAAAATCCGGGGTTTAGTTCGGAGCTACACCCCATGCGTAGAGGGCCGCCAAACCCTGCCGAAAAGGGAAAAATCATGGAGAATATGGCGTCCCGGGGTACCACGGGCCCAAAGGGGCTGATATCCCACGGAGATGAGCACCGAGGCCAGCTATTCCCCTTTTACCTTTTCCCAAATAAACCCAACCCACAAGTATTCAAGTTTTAACCAGCAGACGCTAGGAGAGAGAGAGAGAGAGAGAGAGAAAAGGGAGGAGAGAGGGGGGATGAGAAGAGAGAAAGAAAAGGGGGGGGAGGAGAGGGGAAAAGAGAAGGAGAGGGAGAGAGAGAGAGAGGGGAGAGAGAAAAGAGACAGAGAGACCAGAGAGACAGACAGACAACATGCAGACAGACAGACAGACAGATATGCAGACAGACAGAGAGTGAGAGGGGACAGACACAGAAAGAAAGAGAAAAATAGACAGACAGAAGATAAGAGAGAGAGAGACGACTAAACAACAGGACAAAGACAGACAGACGGGACAGATAGCGAGAGACGGGGGCACTAAAAGAAAAAAAAAAGAAAAAAGGCCCAAAGGACGGGACAGACAGACACAGACAGAAAGAAGAAGAAGAAGAAGGAAGAAGAGAGAGGAGAGGAGGGAGAGAGGGGAGGAGGGGAGAGGAAAAAGAGAGGGGAGGGGGAGAAAAGAGAGAGAGAGGAGAGAGAAAAAAAAACAGAAAGACGGGAAAAAGGGGAGGGAGGAGAGAGGGACAAACGACAGGGGGAGAGACAGGGGAAAAGGGAAAGAGAAAGAAAAGACAGAAGAGAGAGAGAAGAGAAGAGGAGAGGGGAGAAGAGAGAGCGAGAGAAGAGAGAAAAAGGAGAGAAGAGAGATAAAGGGGAAAAAAGAAGAGAAAGGGGAGAGAAGAAAGAAAAAAAGAAATAGACAGAACGGGACAAGAGAGAGAGGGGAACAGACAAAAGAAAAGGGGGAAAATAGAAGAAGCGGGAAGGGGAAGACGGGAGAGGAGAGAGGGGAGAGAGAGAGGAAGGAGAGGGAGAGGAGAGAAGAGAGAGAAGAGAGAAGACAGACGACAGAGGAGAACCAGAAAAAAAAAGAAAGAAATAGACGACAGACAGAAGCCCAGAGAGACAGAAAAAGAAAAAGAAAGTCGCAACTGTATCGTGCTGGGCTCAAGGGGTTTGGCGGTATCAAGAAAAAACGGTATTGCCGATCCCGGGTTTTTAAGGGAATAATACCGGTACGTCCTCACACCGGTTTTTAGGTTGTGCGGTATCAGGAAAATCCCGGGAAAATTCCCGTTTTGCGGGAGAATCCCGGTACGTCCTCACACCGGTTAAATTTACGATACCGGTATACCGATCCCGTACAGGAATCCCGGTTTTCCCCCGGTACGGTTTTTGGGTTTTTTTTCGTGTTTTTTTTTATTGCCTTTTCCAGACAATATTAACCTTACAGCATCCCCCCCCCCCCCCTTAAATAATTTTCCTTAGCGCGGCCATTTTTTTTGTACAATTTTTAAACCCCTTTCCCGACAGCTGGGGAAAAGGGTTTTAAGGTAAAGAGGGGAGCTACGCTTAGCTGCGCGTGGCATGCGGTTTTCTCATCTCCCTGGCATTTCCTTTTGAGCCTTTTTTGGGTGAGAACCCGTTACCCCGGGACACAGGGGTAGTGTGAGCCCCGGGATCAAGACCCCAGTCCAGATAGACCCCCCTAAAATTTAAATTTTCCGTGGCGTCGGCCATTAAGATTAAGGGGGGGCCCGGTAAATATGACCTAGGCCCCGCACCCCCGAGGAAAAAAAAAGTTTTCAATGAAAAACGAATGTGGCATTTTTTTTTTTCTCGAACATGTTAATTGCATGACCATAATATGCCCCAAATTTGTACCAACATAAGTAAAAAAAGGGGAAAAAGTTTCAATTAAATTAATAGAAAAAGAACAATTTTGGGAAAAATTTGAGTCCTTCCCCCCCTTATTTGTGGTTTTTTTTTATCCAGACCTTTACAAAAAACCCTTCGTACCTCTAAAAACGAAAATAAAGTGGGGAGAGATTAAAAAAAAAAAAAAAAATTTTAAAACCAACCTAACCTAACCAACTTGGTAAAAAATTTTAGCCTTCCCCCCCCTTTTATTTTGTTTGGAGGTTTTTGGGAGGGTAGTGAGGTGGTAGAAATTTTTTTTTAGGGGGCCCGGGCGGGGGGAATATAGTTGGAGGGGGCGTTGAAGGGGGCATCTCTCCCCCCTTTTTTACGTTTTAATTCAAGGGTTGTGGGTTTTTGGGGAAAATTTGGGGGGTTTTTAAACCCCCCTTTCTCCCCCCTCCCCTTCTCTTTATGCCCCTAAAACCCTCCCCCTCCCACCCTTTTTTTTTTTCTTCGAAAACCCCCTACAAAAACCACCCCCCCCAAAAATTTTATTCGTAGGCCTTTTTTTTTTTTTCAACTTAAACCCCCGTAAGCTCCCCCCTAAAATAAAAATTTTATTTTGGGTAGGAAATTTTTTTTGCATCAGTAATCTAATAATTTTAATAGCCCGGGGGGCTGTTGTTTTGTGTTTTTGTGTTTGTGGGTGGTTTTTTTTTTTTTTGTGTGGTTTTTTGTGGGTTGGTTTTTTTTTGTGTATCTATAATATGGAGATGGGGTTTTTTTGTGGGGTGGGGGGGGTGGGGGGTGGGGGGGGTCGGGGGAAAAAAAAAGGGGGGGGGGTGGGGGGAAGGAAGAGGAGAGTATATGAAGGGGTGGGTAATAGAGGAAGAAGCAATTATTTTTTTTAAAAAAAAATAGCCTAGAAGGGGGGGGCGACCTGAATTTGCGAAAGCTAAAGGGGCCCCCCCTCCCCCCGAAAAAGGGAGGGGGGGGGGAAAGGGAAAGAAAGGGGGGGAAAGAGAAGAGAGGAGAAGAGGAGAGAAGGGAAGGAGAGAGGAGGGGGAAGGGAGGAGGCGAGGAGAAGGAGGGAAAAGGCGGGGGGGAAACTTATCCCCCAATTCACCCTTTATCACCATTTACAAAATAAAACCTTTGAATTTTCCCACCACACGCCGGGTCTCCCCCGAAGAAAGGGGAGAGAAGAGAGATTCTTTATCCTGCGGGTTTGGCCCCAGTTTTTTTTCGTCGCGGTGATTTTACGAGATGTTCTTTGCGCGGGGAGCGAGTTAGGTGGTTCCTTTCCCGATACCATGCGCCCAAATAGTCCAAACACACGCCGCGTCCTTTTTACCAGACGCCCCACCCCGCCACTCCGCTTTTCCCCCGGGGCAGGTGTATATCTCTACGAAGTCCCGACGTCTCCAGGCACCTGCCCCGGTGGCTTGCCCCCCGTTTCCCCTGGGCTCCTGAGTGAAGGGGCCCCGGCAGGGCAAATAGCGGGGTCGGCGTTGCCCCCGGGCTCTTTACTTTGCCCCCGGGGGGCGAGAGCTTCGACGGGACGACTAAGGGAAACCCCGCATAACCCCAGGGGGGGAAGGCAAAACCTACAGACCCAAAAGTCCCGCAACACTGCCCGCCCGGGGGTGATTCCCCCGGGACGATGGCTCCCGGGCCGCCCTGGGGGAAACAAGGGGGGCCCCACTTTTCCCCCGGGGTAGGGAAGTGCTACTCTACGGACCATGAAGTCCCTCAACCTACCTATCCCTGGGCCCTTTTCAGGGCCCGGGGGGATGGGCGCTGGGGGGCAGGGACTAGGGGGGGGTGGGCGGAGGGAAATACGCTACTAAAAGCCCCCACTAGATACCCTTCGGAGGCTTCCACGGGTTCCCCCCCCGGAACCCCGGGGATTTCGAGGACCGCAACAGGACTTTGACCTTTGAGCACCACATAAGGTCTTCCCGAAAGGGGGACGCAGAGATGGTGATGTTTATTGTTGGGCAGGCATGACAGGGGGGGGCGATAAGGATTTCCCGGGGCAAAATGAAGTAGGGGGCCCCGGGGGGGGGGAACAGGGAGGGTCCCCCCCCGGGAAAGCCCGGGGCGTTTAAAAGCCTGGGGGGAAGTCCCGATCTCCGAAATACGGGCATCCCCTTGTACCTTCGGGACAAGGAGATAAAGCCCCAAAAAAGCACCCCTTTAGGTAGAGGTGCCGGGGTTTTTTGTCATGCACGACCCGCGACCGATTGGATAGAACCCTAGGGGTTTGGGGGAACGCTACAACAGGAGCTAGTATATAACACCCCCCCCCCCCCGGAGCCTCCGCGCAGCAATTTCCTTCCCCCCCGGGGGTACGGACGGGGGGCCGCGGGTTTAAAATTTTTATTATATATGATCATTATCAATTATTATTTTCTTATCATTATATTATCATTTGATTATATTATCATTATTTTACAATATATGTAGTACACTATTTTTGTTATGATTTTTATCGGAATATTTTATTATTTAAATTATTTTATCATTAATACCTTGACATTATTTTTATTTTTATTTTTTATTTTATTATATTATTTTTAATTTTGTTGTTTTATTATTATAATAAAACTCATCATTTTTTGTAATTTTTAATTTTTGTTTTATTCAAAGGGGTAGAGCCGTAGACGGTGACACGGAAAAGCGGTTCCCTTTAAAAAAGATGGAAAGAACGAGGGATCATCTATTGAGGTGTGAACAACCAACACACACAAAACAACACAACACAACCCCCACAACACACCACACACAACAACCCACACCACATTACACACAACGGGTACTCCGTGGTGTAAGGGAAGCACGCTCGGTTCACAACCGGGTTCGATCCCCAGGCAGAGCGGAAACAGATGGGTTGTTTCCTTAAAACCCGGGCCCCTGTCCACCCAGCAGTGAATGGGTACCGGGTGTTAGCCGGGGGTTTGTGACCTGCTCTCTGGGGTGGTGGCTTCGGCCAACACAAAGCACTAAGGATGAATGATAAAAATGTTGATATGGAGACGGGGCCACACGAGCGTTGCTCTGGCCCTGTAAAAATACAACTAGATGAAGATGAATACACACAGTCAGTCACACACACACATATCTTTGAAATAATTATATTAATAATAAAATACTAATAATAAATTGGATCATAATAATAATAACAATAATGAAAATGATGATGCCATTATTAACCATAATAATAGTAGACTAAGACTAATAATAATAATAACAATAATAATAATAATAATAATAATAATAATAATAACAATAATGAAAATTTTATCTAGGCTAGATTTGTATAGTGACGCCTGTGAGATATGTAATGATGCGTTTTCTGTGATGGTCTTGCGGGGGGACTGTTGCGAGAAAAAAAAACAATACCGAAATTCAATACCGACCAAATAATATACCGATACCGGTATACCGAAAACAAAAAATACCGGTAATACCGGTAATACCGGTGCTAAAATACCGGTATTTCGGTATACCGAAAACCGGTGCACATCCCTAACCGGTATCAGTTACGATACCGGTATACCGATACCGTGCCAAAATACCGGTATTACCGGTATCGGTATTTGCTTTTTTCGTGTTTTTTTTTATTTGTCCATTCTCAGACAATTATTAACCCATCGACCCCCCTAAAATTAAGTTTCTTATAGCGTCGGCCATTTTTATTTTTACAATTCTTAACCCCTACCGTACAGCATAGACCCCCCTAAAATAAAGTTTCCTGTGGCGGATTTAAAGGGGGACCGAGTAGGCAATGGCCTAGGCCCCGCTCCCGCAAGGGCCCCGCACCACAGAGGAAAAAATACATTTTCAATGAAAATCTGAAAGCTGGACATATCTTATTTGCTCGAACACTGTTACATTGCATGTACCATAATATGCCACACATTAGTACCAACATAATGTAAAATATGGGTGGAAAAAGTTTCAATTAAATTAATATGAAATCTGAACCACATTTGGTAAAATTTTAGAGTCCTTTCTCGTCCTTATTAGTGGTTTTATTTTATCCAGACCTTCACAAATCCCTTCAGATACCTCTAAAACGTAATAATAAAGTGGGGGAGAGATTAAAAAATAAAAAATAAATTACTAACCTAACCTAACCTAACCTGGTAAAGTTGTAGTCCTTTCCCACCCTTATATCTCGTTAGGAGGTTATTGGCTAGGTTGTAGTGAGGTTAGGTTAGAAATTTTATTTTGGGGGGTCCAGGGCGGGGGTAATGTAGGGGGGAGAGGGGTTGAAGGGGGCATCTCTCCCCCACTCTATAATTACGTTATAGAGGTATCTGAGGGGGTCTGTGAAGGTCTGGAGAAAAAAGAAACACTAATAAGGGCGGGAAAGGACTAGATTTTTACCCCACATTTCATTCAGGGCCCCGCACTCCCACGTACTGGCCTATATAGGGCCTCGCACACCATAAATCCACCCCTGTCGTAGGCCATCTCTTATTTTTACAATTCGTAACCCCTACCGTACAGCATAGACCCCCCTAAAATAAAGTTTTATGTGGCGTAGGCCATTTCTTTTTTGTATCAGTAATTAGTATGTATAATGTAACCTCTAAATAAGGAAAATAACAATAATTTGATTCAAATTTCCTTTTAACATTTATTTTTGGACAAAGAGTTCCTGAGATTCCTGGGAAAGACAGTTTAGATAGATATATAGCCAGAGCTGGGCAGTATTTGAATACATTTGTATTTAAATACATTTGTGTATTAAGAAATCTATTTATAAATTCATTAGTTTTCATGTATTTTAATACGTTAAATACTTTAATGAGTATTTAAATACATTGTATTTATATACATCTATAATAATATAAGCGAAAGTGTGTCTGTCTGTCTGTCTGTCTGTCTGTCTGTGTGTGTGTGTGTGTGTGTGTGTGTGTGTGTGTGTGTGGTATAGGTTCCGCCCCCCTTGGCGCAATCACCTCATATGGCACATTTTTGGAACCGGGTTGACCAGGGGAAGGTCATAAGCCCACTTATGAGATGATTCGATCACCTTTTTTTTTTTTTTTTTTTTAGCAGCCTATTAGCGATAATTGTGAAAAAAAAAGTGGGTTGCGAGAATTGAGGAAACCTTGATGTAGGGTGATGGGTAATGGGTGAGTGAATGGGTGGGGTCATGGGTAATGGGTGTGGGGTGATGGGTGAGTGAATGGGTGGGGGGTGATGGGTTGGGGGTGATGGGTGAGGGAATGGGTGGGGGGTGATGGGTAATGGTAAATATAAGCGAAAGTGTGTCTGTCTGTCTGTCTGTCTGTGTGTGTGTGTGTGTGTGTGTGTGTGTGTGTCTGGTATAGGTTCCGCCCCCTGTGGCGCAATCACCTCATATGAAACATTTTTGGAACCGGGTTGACCAGGGGAAGGTTTTAAGCCCATTTATGAGATAATCCGATCCCTTTTTTTTCTTCTTTTTTTTTGGGCAGCCTATTACGATAATTGTGAAAAAAAAAGTGGGTTGCGAGAATTGAGGAAACCTTGATGTAGGGTGATGGGTAATGGGTGAGTGAATGGGTGGGGTCATGGGTAATGGGTGTGGGGTGATGGGTGAGTGAATGGGTGGGGGGTGATGGGTTGGGGGTGATTGGTGATGGGTGAGGGAATAGGTGGGGGTGATGGGTAATGGTAAATATAAGCGAAAGTGTTGTCGTGTCTGTCTGTCTGTGTGTGTGTGTGTGTGTGTGTGTGTGTGTTGTGTATAGGTTCCGCCCCCCGTGGCGCAATCACCTCATATGGCACATTTTTGGAACCGGGTTGACCAGGGGAAGGTTTTTAAGCCCAATTATGAGATGATCCGATCACTTTTTTTTTTTTTTTTAGCAGCCTATTAGCGATAATTGTGAGAAAAAAAGTGGGTTGCGAGAATTGAGGAAACCTTGATGTAGGGTGATGGGTAATGGGTGAGTGAATGGGTGGGGTGATGGGTAATGGGTGTGGGGTGATGGGTGAGTGAATGGGTGGGGGGTGATGGGTTGGGGGTGATGGGTGATGGGTGAGGGAATAGGTGGGGGGTGATAGGTAATGGGTGAGTGAATGGGTGTGTGGTGATGGGTAATGGGTGAGTGAATGGGTAGGGGGTGATGGGTAATGGGTGAGTGATTGGGTGGGGGGTGATGAGTAATGGGTGAGTGAATGGGTGGGGGTAATACATACATTTCTAAATCCATGATTTCAGGAAAGTTAGAAGGGGCTATCTGGAGAGTCCGTGTTTGGTGGGCCGAAGGCCCACCAAACACAGGTGGTGGGCCGAAGGCCCACCACCAATAGCCCTCCGCAGGAGCTAGCCAAAAAGTCCGCCCGGAGGGCGGCTTTGCGGCTAGTATAATATAAAAATGTAAATACTTTTTTATTCTATTTATTTATTTTTTTCAGTTAATTTAATAAACCCGCCCAACTATCTGGCAATCCTGTTGTTACAGCGAACCAGTATTTCCACTTTCAGGAAATTTCCTTATTTAAAGGAAATTTAGGCCTGAGAAGGAAACTTCTAAGGAAACGCAAAATCTAAGGAAAATGGTTTTTTCAGACATTTCTAGAGATATGTAGATTAAGATTAAATAGCCAAGTGAGATGATAATATTAATGATGATGATGATGTTAAAACCATACATTAGATCCATTTCAGTATTTCCTTCTTGGTATTATAAGTTTTCTCACACCAACATACATGAAACTTATTCATTCTTATCTCCCCTTCCCTCCTTGTTCCTTCCCTCACCCCACCACGCCTTGCTCCAGTGATGGGTGAGGATAGGTGGGGGGAGGGAGGGAGAAGATATCGAGGGTGTGACTCTCGAAAGGGGGTAGTAGCTAGGGGTTGAAATGTTGGAATAGTGGCGACTGAAACAGTTATATTACACCTTATATAATATATATATATATATATATATATATATATTATCATTATTGGGTTTTTTTCCTTTTTAGTATCTTATTGATAATTATTACGGTACAATTTCTTATTAGTATTGCTGTGCTAATATTTCATTATTACAATTGCTATCATTGTTATCATCATACTACCATAGAAAGTTGTGTGTGTGTGTGTGTGTGTGTGTGTGTGTGTGTGTGTGTGTGTGTGTGTGTGTGTGTGTGTGTGTGTGTGTGACTGGTAGTATGATGGTAGTATCAGTATCTTTATTATTATCATTATGATCATTATCAATATTATTATTATTATTATTATTATTATCACTATTATTATCATATTGATTATTATTATCATTATAGTTATCAATATTATTGTTAGTATCACTATTATTGTTATGATTATTTTATCTGAATTATTATTATTATTATTATTATTTATTATTATCATTAATGCCATTGACATTATCATTATTAGTAGTAGTATCATTATTATTATTACTATTGCTTTTTTATTATTATAATCATTAGCATCATTTATTTTTATTTTGTATTATTGTTATTATTTCAAAGGCGTAGACGGAGACACGTGAAACGCGATTTTCTTCAAAATAGATGGTAAAGATACGATCGAGGGGTCAGTCATATCTGAGGTGTGAACTCTCCGACACACACACACACACACACACACACACACACACACACACACACACACACAGTCACACACACACTTATCTTTGAAATAATTATATTAATAATAAAATAATAATAATAATTTGGATGATAATAATAATAACAATAATGAAAATAATGATGCCATTATTAACCATAATAATAGTAGACTAAAAATAATAATAATAATAATTATTATTATTATTATTATTATTATAATAATAATAAGAACAATAATGAAAATTTGACCTAGGCTAGATTTGTATAGTGACGCCTGTGTGATATGTAATGATACGTTTTCTGTGATGGTCTGCCCTCAGGGGTAGAGGGAGGGAGGGAGGTTTCACAGAGCGGCATTGTCAGCTGAGCTGCAATCGGCCAATGATAACACGCGCCTCAGATTCTGAGGCTCTGAGCCAATGAGCGTTACTCTACCATACGTGTCTCGGCAGTCGGAGTAGTCACTAGTCAGTTCTTGGTCTTGGTACTAGTCAGGGGTCTGTTTTGAGGGAAAAAAAAGAGAAAAAAACATAATACCGAAATCCAATACCGACCAAATAATATACCGATACCGGTATACCGATGCAATACTAATACCGATACCGGTATACCGATGCAATACTAATACCGATACCGGTATACCGAAAAATAAAAATACCGGTAATACCGGTGCTAAAATACCGGTATTTCGGTATACCGGATACCGGTGCACATCCCTATGTAAGCACAGCGGCTGAGTCACCCTGATCCCACGGATCCCACGAAAAACTGTAGGTCCCTCCGCTCTACGGAGTCCTTCTTCCCTTGTCCAATCTCTGAAAAAAATAAAACAAAGCAAAAAAAACACTTTTAATCTCAGACTTCTTTCACTAAATTTTTCACAATTTCCTTCCTCCTGTTTGTATATGTTGGAACGCGAGAGATGTAGTGGAGAAATGACGCCAGCCGCCCGTGCGGGGTGCCGAGGAGTATCGGGGTGTGCGCGCGTACATGGCAGTGACAGAAAAAAAAATAATAAAAAAACCCAAAACAAGACAAGAAGCAAACAACAACACCAACAACAAAAACAAGATAAGAAGAAAGAAGAGAAGAAGAAAGAAGAACGAAGAGAAGAAGAAAACAAGTCAAATCTGAAGAAAGAAAAAAAAGAACAAAACCAAAACTGAAGAACTGGTGGGCGGCGGGGGTGGGCGCGGAGTTGTCCTGGGTGTGTCCGGAGCACCATCTTCCGAGGCCCATGTCCTGCCAAGCCGCCCCAGAGTGGTTTCTGTTTGCTCGTGCGAGATGGGAAAGCGTGTCGTTAGGTCGAGATCGACGCACAACAAAAACACACAAACACATACAGCACCTGGGTCAAGGCCCGGAGACTTTTTCTCTTACTAGCCTCCTTTCTCTCACCCATCTATTCTTCTCCCTGTCCCCACTTCCCCATCTCCTGCTTTCTCTTTTTATATTCTGATTCACCCTGAGACCTGAGTGGTAGGGCTGGGCAGGAACCGTTAATTTTGGAACCGCAGGTTCCGGTTCCAAAGACTCTTGGAATCGTTGGAACCGGTCCGAAACCGGTTCCGGTAATTAAAAAAAAATGATAATAATAATAAAAAATATAGCAAATAAAAAAAATTAAAAACTTAAAATAAAAAAATATATATAAATAAAAATAAAAAATTCAGTAAATAAAAAAAATCAATAAATATATATAAAAAAATAAGTACATATAAGGCCTCTTCCATTTGCGACATTTCAAGAACCAGTTCACGGAACCCAAGAGTTCAGGCGTTCCATTTGCGCACGAAAACCTGGGTCCGAGGCAAAGCGCGTAGTGACTCAGCAAAGCCCGTGAACTTTCTCTACTCACATTGAGAGGTGGGTAGCTTGGGTAGAGTTTTCAGTTCATAACAAACAATGGTCGCCTTGGGCCCTATTTCTCTTATCGTGAAGGGTTTTCCGCATGCACGAGTCGGAGAGGATGTCTGACGGCATAAAAGAGGCATACATGGCTGGTGGTGGCCATGCGTTCCCGCGATCTTAAACTTGATATGATCCCTTCACATAGGTGAGTTATATCTCTCGTTATCTCTCTCTCTCGTTATCTCTCTCTCGTTATCTCTCGTTATCTCTCTCGCTATCTCTCTCTCTCACTTGTTATCTCTCTCTCGTTATCTCTCTCTCTCTCGTTATCTCTCTCGTTATCTCTCTCTCTCTCTCTCTCTCTCTCTCTCTCTCTCTCTCTCTCTCTCTCCTCTCTCTCTCTCTCTCTCTCTCTCGTTATCTCTCTCTCTCTCGTTATCTCTCTCTCTTGTTATCTCTCTCTCGTTATCTCTCGTTATCTCTCTCTCGTTATCTCTCTCTCGTTATCTCTCTCTCTCTCTCTCTCTCTCTCTCTCTCTCTCTCTCTCTCTCTCTCTCTCCTTCTCTCTCTCTCTCTCTCTCTCTCTTAAATTGCCTCGCCAGCTGAGTATGTTTGTAAACAAAAAACGGGGTTTTTGCGTTCCATTTGTGACACGCGAACCCAACCCTGAACCCAGAACCCAACCCTGAACTGAAAGAACTGGTTCATGCAGC
>JACEEZ010000799.1:8620-18620 GCA_016584305.1 Chionoecetes opilio | reverse complement strand
GTGGGGGTCAGGGGACTAACGGAGGATGTGCAGGTGAACCGTGAGTGTCGTGTGCCCAAATGTAAACAATACGACCGCTGAGCATGCTGCCACCTGGCGGGAGGCAGCAGAAAGTGTTCAATAGTCTCAGAAATGTTCTTGCACCAGGGGCAGTGGGAGTCAGGTGACTGACGGAGGCTGTGCAGGTGAACCGTGAATGTTGTGTGCCCAAATGTAAACAGTACGACCGCTGAGCATGCTGCCACCTGGCGGGAGGCGCGGACACTGACCAGGGGTGACAGGAGACGCTCGGACCGCCGGACAACTTGGTCAATTTACGAACAGGATCAGGCATTTCAACGTAAAAAAAAAAAAAAAAAAAAATTGGCGGAGAGTGACATATCCCCGGACCTCGGATTTTGTCCGGCAAATCCGATATCCGGGAAATCGAGGTCCGGGAAATCGAGGTTTTGTGTGTATATATATATATATATATATTATTTATTATATATATATATATATATATATATATATTTATATAATATATGTTTATATATATATATAATATATATATATATATATATATATATATATATATATATATATATATATATATATATATATATATATATATATAATATAAATATATTATATATAATATATTTATTAGTCTTTGCGGTACTCCACTGCCTGTGAGTCATATTACTAACTAGCCGCAAAGCCGCCCTCCGGGCGGACTTTTGGGCTAGCTCCTGCGGAGGGCTATTGGTGGTGGGCCTTCGGCCCACCAAACACGGACTCTCCAGATAGCCCCTTCTAACTTTCCTGAAATCATGGATGTAGAAATGTATGTATTACCCCCACCCATTCACTCACCCATTACCCATCACCCCCCACCCATTCACTCACCCATTACCCATCATCCCCTACCCATTCACTCACCCATTACCCATCACCACACACCCATTCACTCACCCATTACCCATCACCCCCCACCTATTCCCTCACCCATCACCCATCACCCCCAACCCATCACCCCCCACCCATTCACTCACCCATCACCCCACACCCATTACCCATCACCCCACCCATTCACTCACCCATTACCCATCACCCTACATCAAGGTTTCCTCAATTCTCGCAACCCACTTTTTTTTCACAATTATCGCTAATAGGCTGCTAAAAAAAAAAAAAAAAGTGATCGGATCATCTCATAATTGGGCTTAAAACCTTCCCCTGGTCAACCCGGTTCCAAAAATGTGCCATATGAGGTGATTGCGCCACGGGGGGCGGAACCTATACCAGACACACACACACACACACACACACACACACACACACAGACAGACAGACAGACAGACACACTTTCGCTTATATTTACCATTACCCATCACCCCCCACCTATTCCCTCACCCATCACCCATCACCCCCAACCCATCACCCCCCACCCATTCACTCACCCATCACCCCACACCCATTACCCATGACCCCACCCATTCACTCACTCATTACCCATCACCCTACATCAAGGTTTCCTCAATTCTCGCAACCCACTTTTTTTTCACAATTATCGCTAATAGGCTGCTAAAAAAAAAAAAAAAAAGGGATCGGATTATCTCATAAATGGGCTTAAAACCTTCCCTGGTCAACCCGGTTCCAAAAATGTTTCATATGAGGTGATTGCGCCACAGGGGGCGGAACCTATACCAGACACACACACACACACACACACACACACACAGACAGACAGACAGACAGACACACTTTCGCTTATATTTACCATTACCCATCACCCCCCACCTATTCCCTCACCCATCACCCCCAACCCATCACCCCCCACCCATTCACTCACCCATCACCCCACACCCATTACCCATGACCCCACCCATTCACTCACCCATTACCCATCACCCTACATCAAGGTTTCCTCAATTCTCGCAACCCACTTTTTTTTTCACAATTATCGCTAATAGGCTGCTAAAAAAAAAAAAAAAAAAAAGTGATCGAATCATCTCATAAGTGGGCTTATGACCTTCCCCTGGTCAACCCGGTTCCAAAAATGTGCCATATGAGGTGATTGCGCCAAGGGGGGCGGAACCTATACCAACACACACACACACACACACACACACACAGACAGACAGACAGACAGACAGACAGACACACTTTCGCTTATATTATTATAGATACAAATACAAGCTTCATTTAACTGAGAAAAGTAACCAAGTTACACAACACCTGTGCCGTTCACGTTGTCCACATTTCGTCTCTACTAGTTGTCCACATTTCGTCTCTACCAGTTGTCCACATTTCGTCTCTACCAGTTGTCCACATTTCATGGCATGGCATGGGGGGGGGGTGCATGCGGCCATGCCCCCCCCCCCCTTTTGCAAAGAATAAATAATAATAAATAAATATATTCATCGAACGAAATTTTTTTTTTAAACAATTATTCTTTATCCTTGCCAGTAATATAACTTAGTTATATTAAAGTATTCGTCCAGACTAATTTTTTCTTTGCATAAGTATGTTGAATGTTCATTCAAAATACCTACGTGCCTACCGTAGATAACAGTGAAGTCGCCAGTTCTACGTTTCTTTGTTATTTACAGACGTGTGGTGGCGTTAATAGTTACATTTCTACATCCATGATTTCAGGACAGTTAGAAGGGTCTATCTGGAAAGTCTGTGTCATTTTGTGTCCTCATCTATGTCATATTAGGGCTATAAATGAACAAATTACAAAAATAAAACCGAGTGGCGACCTCACTATACCTACTACAGTAAAGTCGCCAGCTAGTATTTTAACCCAACAGTTGAGTCGTCACTCTGGAGAATTCAGGTAAATTAGAGGTAAAGTAAAACAAGTCTCTATATATATTACCTGCGGAAGATGCTTGGATATATAAAAATTCCTCTGCCAACGTGAAAATAAATTCTATTCAAGTTTGAAAGATCTGGCAAGTCTTGTGTCCTGTCACCCGAAAGGCTATTGTTTACTGTCTGTCATCGCGCGAAGAAAAACGTGAGAAGCAAAATGCGCAACAGTTATATTTGCAGATACAAAGCATAAAACAACGCTGAAACAGGGTAGATTATACAGTCATGATATAAACTACTGTGTAACATCTTCAGTAGCACATAAAAATCAGTAGTAATGCTATAATTCGTAATATTTGGCGCCTGGCGACTTCACTGTAGGTGGCGACTTCACTGTTATCTACGGTACCTAATCCGCACAAAAAAAAAAAATTCTTCGCCTTATTTCCGTGAAAACACGACTTTTGTATAACCGTTTTGTTTTGTTTGGCCCCCCACTTTTCAAATTTCTGGGTACGCCACTGATAGCTACCGTCAAGTCATGTAGATTACTGAGGAACCGTTAAGGTGGAACCGGTTCCAGAGTCGGAACCGGTTCCCAGCCAGTCGTGGCGGAACCGTCGGAACCGGTTCCAGAACCGGTTCTCGCCCAGCCCTACTGAGTGGCACTGCCACCAAGATGGCCGACCCACAACAAATGGACGTCGACAATAGTTACAATTCGGACGATGACGACGTAGTTATCATCGAAGACACCACAATACCTAACGAGTGAGTACTATCATACACTCCCACACCTTTATAGCGCGTAGTTAACCTGGTGTCACCTTTAATTAAAGGTCTATTAAGGGTTATGTAAAGACGTGTTTGTAGCTCCATATTTCATGCTGTTTTGGTGGGGTTTCTGTGGGAATTATCGTTTTTTTGTGGGATTTTGGTGGTTTTGTGGGATTTTGGTGATGGGGTTGGAAGGAAATTGTTCGAATTGACTTTTTGTGACGTTCAAGACGCGATTTTTTTTGTGTTAATTTTTTTTATTATTTATTATTTCACACTAGGACCAGAAGGGGTGGAGTCAGTTCGTACACAAGTTGTTTCGGTCAATTTCTACGGTAGCGTTTTCCCATACTCCCCCCCTTCCCCCAAACAACACACACACACGCACACACGCACGCACGCACGCACGCACGCACGCACACATAGACACACACACACACACACACACACACACACACACACACACACACACACACACACACACACAGACACACACCAGACATGGGCATGATTATAAAAAATTATTATGATTTTATTTTGATTTATCATCCGGAATAATTTTTGATTATGATTAGATTATGATTAGTCGTTTTTTCCTTTTTATGATTGTGTTTTGATTATGATTATTTCGCTTTACGTATTTGTGATTATGATTAGATTTTTTCTATTATTGCTTGATTATGATTAGATTATGATTATAATCACATTTTACTGTGATTATTTGTACAGTATTATTATTATTATTATTATACACACAGTAATGATTATTATTAAGGTCATTTTTTTGTTCAGTTATACATTAGTCAACATTGTTTTTTATTGCAATTGACACTAGCTTAAAGGAATGTGTGACTTGTCAACAAACGCAAATTAACAACTTCACACACCTCACTCTTACCCGATTTGCTGACAATACCATTGGATATTAGGAAACACTGAGACCACCATCGGCTTCCTGAGGAAATTTTTCATCGCATTAGTATACATTTATCACTGTAATGTAAGTACAAGTATACGAAAACAAGGGTTAAGTAAAACAGTGCATAAACATTTTCTCCCACTTGTTTGGCTTCAACTCCTCATTGCTCGGCTACTTATGATCACATTAAATTTCTAAGCACGTTTCCTGAATCTGCACACTTTTCTGACTATGACGGTATAGGATACGTCCCAGTGTGAAAATATCTAGAGGGTCAAAATAGCAGAGGTGGGCATCGCAATTTTTTTTCCAATTCCGCAATCGCAATTCCGCAATTCCGAACTGCACCAGTCCGCAATCGCAATTCCGCAATTTTTTTCAGATAGGCCTTTTCGCAATCGCAATTCCGCAATTCCGCAATTCCGCAAACTAATTTTGACACCTACATTCCTACAATTAAAACAAAACACCTACAATTAAAAAAAAAAATGTCTCTAGACTCTTAAACATCTCTAGACTCTTAAACACCTACAATTAAAAAAAAAATGTCTCTAGACTCTTTATTAGTGTTTAATACTTCTATATTCCTATTCTGTTTCTGTCTATACTTGTTACTTGTCCTTCACAATTAAGTCTTTGCCTTTTTTAGTGTTTTTCTTTACTTGTACACTTCACAGTCTACTGGCTAGTAATCACTAATCTAAGTAATCTACTAATCATCTTCTTCCTCCTCCTCCTCCTCCCACTTCTTCTGGTTCAGCATGTGGAGGTTGGTTGGCAACTAATCACACACACGGCCAGCGTACACGCTCTCAATCCCAAGTTCCAGCACGCACTGACTGATCGTGACTGTGCTACACTTACTAACTACACTTGTGCTACTACTACGACTAATTGTGCTACACTTTGGGGAGGCGGTAGCGGAGTGGTTAGCGTCTCCGACTGGCGTTCTAGGTGACCCGAGTTCGATCACCGAAGAAAACCAAAACCTTTCTGCACCGTCGAGTAGCCTAAGAACACCCACATGCCCTGCCCATCAACTCTACCTTCGATTGCGAGTGCATCGTAGAACACAGGGGGGCGGCATGAGCCTCTAATCACAGGCGTCACTATAAGAATCCTGCCTGCACCACCACGGGCGAGGATCAACCATCAAAGCCTTCAAGTGAACCTCCAGAGCCTACCATCCGTGTCCTGGGTCACCACTGCCTACAGGCGCTATAGGCACAAATGTATAAAAAATACCCCGCAATTCTGCATTTTTTTCAGGCATCCGTAATTGCGCAATTCTGCAACCGAATTACCCATTCCGCAAGTTATTGCGATTGCGTTTCAAAATTTTGGCGGTCCGCAATTCGCAATTCCGCAATTTTTTCAGGCATACGTAATTGCGCAATTCCGCAACCGAATTACCATTCCACAAGTTGCGGAATATCGGACTAAAATTGTGGAATGCCCACCTTTGCAAACTAGTCATTTTATCTTTGTTTTGCTTACATCTCAGCCGCCGCGTCGCCTTCTCATGGAGCAAGCGACGGGTGAACGTTTTCTGCGGGGATACAGCAAGAGAAAAGTGACCGCTTGAAAGCAAAATTTCTCTTGCTCCCCCGCAGAAAACGCCTTTAGTGTCATGCTTTGCAAACATGCTTGGACCTGGAACATATATATATGAAATTGGCTAATTTATTTAGGAGAAATAGAATTGCTACATGGAAAATACAATGAAATAATCACAATAATCACATTTTAATCATTGATTATTATGAAGAAAAATATGATTATGATTTGATTATGATTAAAGCTACAGCTTCATATTTGATTATGATTTGATTATGATTATGCCTGTTGCTTAACTTTTGATTATGATTTGATTATGATTATGTAATCACAGCCTTTGATTATGATTTTTTTTGGATTAATAATCATAATCATGCCCATGTCTGACACACACACACACACACACATGCACACACACACACACAGAGACAGACACATACACACACACACGCACGCACGCACGCACGCACGCACACACACACACACACACACACACACACACACACACACACACACACACACACACACACACAAGTCCATCATCTCCAGATTACATGGAATAAATTCTACCGTAGATAACACTAAAGACGCCAGGACAACGTTTTTTTCGATGTACAGACGTGTGGTGGCGTTAATACTTACATTTCTACATCCATGATTTCAGGAAAGTTAGAAGGGGCTATCTGGAGAGTCTGTGTCATTTTGTGTCTTCATCTGTGGGGAACAGGCCTCTATGTACCTTTGGCTTCTATGTTCCAGCGGCTGATATGTACCACTGGTGGCTGCTATGGGTAAATCTTTACGATGGCACCAAACTTCCCTACACAATTGGGAGCATGGTTTCTGTTTACCTTATTGTATTCTAAGAGACATTTTCTCCTTGAGCTTTCCGTCGCAAATCAATAGTTTCGGAGATATAGAACATTTTAGGTTGGGGGAGGAATATGTCTCCTTGTTTACAAAATGCCTCCCTCTTCCTCTTCTTGTGACCTGTATCGCTTTTGTTTCGGAGGCGCAACCGTGGCTACCTTACCTAACCTTACCTTACCTAACCTAACGCAACCTAACCTAACCTAACCTTACCTTTAACATCCTAACTGGGTCCAATAATGAAAAAGTTTAATAAAATACCAAACAAAAGCGATGCAGGTCACAAGAAGAGGGAGGCATTTTGTAAACAAGGAGACATATTTTCCTAGCGTTTGCCCATACTCTCCCCCTTGCCCCAAACAAGCTTGGGGGCCTGTGGGAATGCGGGGTTTGAGGGTGGGAACTAAATAATGCGTCAAAAACACGTATTTTTGGAGTTGTGTAGGAGTCAAAATTACCTATGTCAAGGGAAATTTTCCTTAGATATGGGAAATTTACCTTACCTTCAAGCTCCGAGATTACGAGGCCCCCCTCGTAATCTAACCTAACCTAAACAAATTAAACCTAACCTCCTATCGAGGGGCTCTGCACCCCTCGACCCCCGATAATCTATCCAAACTTAGCGATAATCACCCGATAATCTAACCTAACCTAATGGTTAGCAACACCCCCGGTAACCTAATTTTTGTTTACCTTACCTCTTAGTGGGAGGGTGGGGTGGACTCGATACTCCGGTCATTCTGTTTGTGAGGATCGTCAGGCCCACACGTTTCTTGACTGAAGAAATCCAGTCAATTTTCCCTAGATCTAGGGAATTTTTACGCCACTACCTAACTCAATAACTATGTGGTTGCAACGCACATTTTATACCCCAGCCAAATATCCTGCATTCCCCCCAAGGTCCCCAAACTTGTTTTGGGGAGAGGGGGGAGTATGGGCAAACACTACAACAATACCTGTTATTTATAGGGAGGAGAAAGACTTAAGTGTTTACGTGCGTCTCACTCTTCTTCCTCTTGTGACCTGCATCGCCTCTGCTTTTCTTCCCTTGCCGCGGACACTTTTCAATGAGGATTTGGCTTTAGTTAGAAGGTTAAAACGTGGAGTTAGGTTAGGTTAGTGAATCTAAAGGTGGAGTTAGGTTAGTGAATATAAAGGTGGAGTTAGGTTAGTGAATATAAAGCTGGGGTTAGGTTAGTGAATATAAAGGTGGAGTTAGGTTAGTGAATATAAAGCTGGGGTTAGGTTAGTGAATATAAAGCTGGGGTTAGGTTAGTGAATATAAAGCTGGGGTTAGGTTAGTGAATATAAAGCTGGGGTTAGGTTAGTGAATATAAAGCTGGGGTTAGGTTAGTGAATATAAAGCTGGGGTTAGGTTAGTTAATTTCATGTCATATACGCTTCTTACTAAAAACATTTGATATCTCCAAAAGTAATGATTTGCGACAGAAACTCATTGAGTTTCTTAGAATCCATTAAGGTAACCAGAAAGCACACTCCCGTGTAGGGAATTCTGGTCCTAGTGTAAAAAATTAACCTTGTTTCCAAGTATTACATTTTAGTTTTTTCCGGAAGTAGTATCTCCACTACGTGCTGAAGCTGAAATGATAGCCCTCCAGAAGATAGATATGTAGGTAAAACAAATCTTTACCTTCATTTCTGCCAAAAACAAGAGCTAAATTTATTATAAACATATCAATACTAAATAGAAAATAATAATGCCTTCGAAATATGTTGTGTCAAATAAACAATGAAAACCCTTTATTCATCCTTTTCATCTATTAGTAGAAGTGGAACTGTCGTCAAAAATTTCCGTTGGCGAGAATTTTCGGTTGTCTCGCCGAGAATTTGAGTATACTTGAGTATTACCGGACGGCCTTGGCCAAGTATTTTCCCTGTCCTATCCAGCTGCTCCATGGTCATCACTGCAGCAGCTGCACTGCTCAGTGCCTACTGCATCTTGCCAGTGGCGAGGAAACAATCATAATGTTATTATAATTTTCATTCCCGCTGTCAGTGTATGGTTCCTTTTTTATTTACTCTGGAGGAATGCATTCACGAGAGTGACATACATAATTCCCTCATGGCTCAGCCGATACCACTTGACAATTTCTTCGTCATACAATTAGCCGAGAACGTCTCTTCTGGCACGAAAATGCCTGGGTTGGCGCTGGCGGAAGAGTTGTTTTGCTGCCATGTTGACGGCTTATGTCAACATAAGGATCCTTATGGGATCTCCGGACATCCCATAGCACTTATGGGCAACTTTATGGGAAAACACGAGCACTTATGGAGATTTCGGTGCCTTATGGCGAACTTCACCATTTTGTCTGCTTATGGAAACCCATAAGCTATTATAAATACGGGCCCTGTTCATTAGTTACTACAAAACTCCAGTGGACCTGTTCATTAGTTACTACAAAACTCCAGTGGACCTGTTCATTAGTTACTTCAAAACTCCAGTGGACCTGTTCATTAGTTACTTCAAAACTCCAGTGCACCTGTTCATTAGTTACTACAAAACTCCAGTGGCCCTGTTCATTAGTTACTACAAAACTCCAGTGGCCCTGTTCATTAGTTACTACAAAACTCCAGCGGCCCTGTTCATTAGTTACTTCAAAACTCCAGTGCACCTGTTCATTAGTTACTACAAAACTCCAGTGGACCTGTTCATTAGTTACTTCAAAACTCCAGTGGACCTGTTCATTAGTTACTACAAAACTCCAGTGGCCCTTATCATTAGTTACTACAAAACTCCAGTGCACCTGTTCATTAGTTACTACAAAACTCCAGTGCACCTGTTCATTAGTTACTACAAAACTAAAGTGCACCTGTTCATTAGTTACTACAAAACTCCAGTGGACCTGTTCATTAGTTACTACAAAACTCCAGTGCACCTCTCATTAGTACTACAATACGTCACCTGTCATTAGTTACTACAACAAAACTCCAGTGGACCTGTTCATTAGTTTACTTCAAAACTCCAGTGGACCTGTTCATTAGTTACTTCAAAACTCCAGTGACCTGTTCATTAGTTACTACAAAACTCCAGTGGACCTGTTCATTAGTTACTACAAA
>JACEEZ010000798.1:0-24058 GCA_016584305.1 Chionoecetes opilio | reverse complement strand
GTAAAAAAGATTATCAGAGCTTTGTACGATAACCCAGAGATCGGTAAAATGAGCTCCAACTCGCTCCAGGAGGTTGAAACTAGCGATCGCGAGTCCACTCGCATGGACAAGACCATGGGTGAGTGAATGGTACAACGAGCAACATGCAAGAAATACAAGATACATGCAGACTAATATTCTCGACAATAAACACACGCCCAATACTTTTCAAGCAAATAACGCGACAGTTTCGTGCATGAGACTCCACCTTACATGTTTCTAGGCACAACCATGATGTCTTTATTTATGTCTCCTTTTCTAATTTCTCCGTGTCATTTACCTTCATTAGTCTCCACCGCTCCTCTCAGACGCTGCTTTCATTAACTCTCTCTCCCTTCCGTCGTCTCCTCCATACTAAGTCAGTTTTCCCTCCTTCTTTCTCTGCTTCCAGTAATTACATGTTTATCAGTAACTGTGGAATGCCGAGGGAGGCGCGTGGTGAGAGGAAAAGTTCGGAGACAAAAAGCAAAATAGGAAAAGGAATGGAAGGAGAGGTTATGTTTTTTGAGGGTCTAGTAGGTCTTGAAGGGGTGGGTTGAGGATATGATAGAAAAAAGAGGAGGATAATTACTGGGGTAAAGAGAGGATCACGGACTCCTTTGTGTGTGTGTGGTTTTTTTTTAAGGTTTCGCCCTACTCATCTATATCACTGGAAGTGGTGGCGCTGGTTGTGGTTGTCGTTGTGTGAATATGGTCAAGATAATGCAACATTAGTTAGTCGTATTTTATAATCAGTAATAAGAGATTGGTATAAGTAGTAGTAGTAGAAGTCATAATAACGGTAGTAACCATAAAGATACATAATGATAATGATGATAATGATAGTAATAATAACGCGGGTTAAATTCCTGCCTGTGGCAATGACATTATCATTATCATTACCCTCATTATTATAATTATTGTTATTACTATTATGATCATTATTATTAGTATATAATTTTAATTATAATACAAAAATAGTAAAATAATTTGTAGTTATCATCATTATCATCATCACCATTACCCTTTACTATCATGATAATTATTATTTATCATAATGATAATAATAATTATTAGTATTGTGAGGGTCCGAAGGACAGAGGAAACGAGGTATAAGGAAGGAGAGAAGGATAAATATGGGATAGAAGAAGAGAATAAGGGAAGTGGAAGAACCGTTGTGGATGGTAGTGGAAGAGCGGGAGGCGACGATGTTTTCGCTGACACAACTTATCCTTATCAGCCAGCAAGGGAGGGCAGCCGCCACCTGCAGATTTGCTGACCTTAGCTGTTCTACAGATGAGCGTCCAGACGAAGGGGAATAGAGAGACGGGAGTAAAGGAGAGAGAAAGTGAGTGAATAAGAAGAGGAGGCGGAGAAGGAACAAGAAATGGGAAGAAGTGGAAAGGCATTGCTTATATTGCTGACCCAACAGAATTGCCAGCGATCAAGGAACCATCACCTTACACCCCTCACTTCAAAACATTAGATGATTAACTGTCACACTTTTATAACCTTTGCCCTGTACCCACCACCACACGCCTCGCCTGCCTCTGAACACAGGAGAGGAGACAGAATCTATCTATACTCCGGTGTAAGCAGGCCTGCCTCGCGGTGCGCGGTGATCTCTTACGTGACCACGAGACTAGAGTCTTGTCTTAGTGCAGCGAGCGAGTTAACGCGTGGTATTCCTTCAAGGCCTCCTCGGGCGGCTCGCGTGCTCGGGTAGATGGCTGAGTTCCACTCTGCCGCGCCCGACGCCCCGACGCCCCGACGCCCGCTGCTCCGCTTTGCCCCCGGGGCAGGTGCAACTCAACTCTACGGTGCCCCGACGTCCTGTAAGACATCTGCCCCTGTGGTTCCGTCTGGACCCCCCTGGGACCACGGGGCACTGCGAGACACACGCGGCGGGGCTACTAAGGATCGCTCCGCTTTGCCCCACGGGGCGGGGTGCAACTCTACGGTGCTGCGACGTCCTGCACCCCCCCCCGACCCTGTGGCTTCTCTAACTGGGCCCCCAAAGGATCCCGGGGCATTGCGAGGCCCACACAACAGGGTTTTAGGACCCCTTGAGTACCACAGGTCTACCAGGAGGCTACGCGGCAGATGGTGATGTATTAATACATCACCAATGGACATCAATACAGTCCATGACAGGGCGGTCTATCAAGGATGCCCCCGGTAGACCTGTAACAAGTCAGGGACCTGGGGGGGGACAGGAAGGGTCGCCCCCCGGCAATGCGGGCTTTTAACAGCCTGGGGAGCAAGCTCCCCGTATCTCCGACGCCAGGGGGGCACTGCCCCGTTTTAATGTGAAAATGTAAGTACTTAGTACATGGAGATATACCCAACCCGGCACCCTACAGGTAGGGGAGCCGGGAATTAGTTGTCATGCCACGTCAGCGACCGATTGGATAGAACCGTAGCGGGTGGGTGGTCCGCTAACAGAAGCTTCACCCCCCGTTGCACCCCCTCTCCCCAGACGGGGCGTAACAAGTATTATTATTATTTTCATTATTAGCATGATAGCATCATTATGTAATAATGTGCAATTGCGAAAAATTTAGTAGCAGCATCAACAACACTTCCACCACTACCAGCAGCAATAATAAAAAAACAACCATAAGGAAGCTGCAAGTGGACGGTAGACTTACATGTAGACTACGTGGTAGATCCTGTAATAATCATACACATGCATTACCTATATCCCTAGCGTGCCTAACCATGAAATTATATATTTTTTCATTTTCTTTTGAAACTCCACATCGACTGCATTGAACTACCCGATAACTAAGTCTATACCAATAATCATATATCAAGCACACGATTATGAACTAATTTCGTCTTAACTCTTTAGATTTATACTAATCCAGTTTGAGCCCATTACTTCTTGTTCTTTCCAGATTAATAAATGTATGAATATTGCATACATCTTATTAATCATATCCCTTTAGCTAAAATATTTTGATCAGAAAGCCTCAAAGATAAGATACTTTGATCCTATCTAGACACTTTGCAAGTACCAACCTACAAGGTTATTGACTATACAAAGCGCCACCACGCCAGGACGAACTTGGTGGACTCGAAACGCTGACCGAATGCGCAGGGACGCTGCACACGCGAAGAAAGCCTCAAACTTACCCCTTTCCAGTAGGTATAATTATATATATTTCATTATCCTGTCATTAGTAAAGCCGTACAAACCATGAATAATTTCCGTCATCCTTCCCTACACAGCCTCTAATAATAATTTATCCATTTCATAAGACGAAAACAGAACAGTACAGTCGAGGTGGGGTCTAACAAAAACTGAGTATAGCTTTTAAAATTACCTTATCGCTTCTATTTTTAGTAGTTTGTTTTTAAACAAAAATAACAGCTCCAACAGGACAACAATATTAACAGCGCCCCACCAGTAGTCGTAATGGCGAATAAATAAAAAAATAACGCATAAAATTGTGTCTTTTTTTTCTCTATTTCACTTAACTCCAGCCTTTTGCTCAGCTACCAACAAGCTCCACCCGACTTCCGAATCTTTCCCTGCCACTGGTCACTTACGCTTGCAAGATTGCGTGGCAAGACTAGCGGTAAGGGATTACTTTATACATTGTGTATCACAGTTGATGAACTGCCGCCACTATATATCACATAGTAAGATTAGGAAAACAAAGCTGCACGTACTGTGAGCAGCCACTGTCCATCGTAATTGGCCTTTCTATTTAGGCTACGTTTTCTAATCCAGTTCGAGGCTCGCGCACATGCACACACACACACACACACAAAAAAAAAAATCACACACCCCTCAACTAACAAATTAACGAAATTAATCAACCAACATAGCTAATTAGGAAACTAATTATATAGATGCTTTGAAGATCCTCCCTACACAGCTTCGCCATATGGCATAAACGCATTTATTAAGAGCATTTGGGGGAGGCGGTAGCGGAGTGGTTTAGCGTCTCCGACTGGCGTTCTCGGTGACCCGCGTTCGATCCCCGAAGAAACCCAAAACCTTTCTGCACCGTCGAGTGGCCTAAGAACACCCACATGCCCTGCCCATCAACTCTACCTTCGATTGCGAGTGCTCGGAGGACACAGGGGGGCGGCATGAGCCGGCAATCACAGGCGTCACTATAAAAATCCTGCCTGCGCCACCCACGGCGAGGGCCAACCATCACAGCAGCCCTCAAGTGAACCTCCAGAGCCTACCATCCGAGCCCTGGTCAGCACTGCCTACAGGCGCTATAGGCACAAAAGTAAAAAAAAAAAAAAAATTTGACAATGCTTCTTGTGTGGTGCAAAAAGCCCGGCACTTTAATACGAAATTTAAAATTTGTTCGTGAATCTATAATCATTTTAGCTCATATTATAGGTGAGGGCTGGGAACGTGGAGAAACGAGGAATAAGAGGGGTGAGAAGGATAAATAAGGAAATAGAAGAAGAGAATGAGAGAAAAAAGAGAATACTGATAACGGTAATGGGTAGAGAGAGACGACAATGTTTTGCTGACAAAAGTTATCCTTATCAGCCCGCGAGGGGAGAAGAGTGCTGCCCCAGCAGAATTGTCAGGGCCGGGATCAACTCATGCCGTCACCTTACACCCTTCACTTCATAACTGTCAGACTGATATAAAACCCTTTGACCTGTACCCACCAACACACGCCTCGCCTCTCCCTGAACACAGAGGAGACAAAGATCATAATCTATATATCCTCCGGTGTGGGCACACGCCTTACTGCGTCGCGGTGACCTCTTATACGAGACTACTATCCATTTCAGACCCATGAGGCATCGTTTTTCGCAAATATCTTCTGACAAACAATCGGATCAAATGGCAGTTTGGCACAGCTTGTCTGAGACCGTCCCCTAATTTATGGCAGTAGAGTGCATTGCCAAGTGTGTTTAAATGAAGGAGTTTACTCCTGGCTTTTACGGCGAAGCTGGTAAGAGCCGCGTATACATTCGGACAGGGGAAGGTTTGAGGGGACATACTTGTGACGTGTATCAAGCCACGCCTTCATCCTCCCTCCCGGCTTCACCTCCCTCCCTCCTTGCCTTCCTCCCCCCCGTACATCCATATCCACCCCCACCACCTTTAGGGGGAAGGTGGTGGGGGTGGATACCTTCACCTTCCCCTCCGGCTCCAGAGCCGCATGCGGCTCTTTCAAGAGACTGTACGGCTCCTGCCACCTACTTAAAAATGTCCAATTTATCTTTAAAAAAGGAGCTAAAATTCTGGCGTAGATAGCCGCAGTACAATAATGTATATGACCTATAGGTCCTAGGTCTCTAGGAAAATTTTGAGATGAATTTTTGTACTTATTAATATTATTATCATTATAATTATTATTAAGGTGTATATTATCATATTTGTGGGTATTTTAACTCCCATATGGTGTTATGGAGGGTATTTTGGTACTTAATTCCAACCAGTAATTGAGTACGAGGTTTTAAAAGTACTTTTTTCCAATGTATTTTGATGTGTTAAGAAATGATGGTCACATTCAGAATCGTCGGAAATGCATAATTCTGCAGTTAACCCCCTTTATCCCTGATTTCGGTTAGGCTATTCACCAACGTCCAGGTTAGGTTAGCGAACTAGCGAGGGTTCTTGGGGGGCCGCTCCCCAGTTATGTCAGGTTACGTAACCAATATTCATGTATCGTATCCAACTGCAGTTTAACCGTTGTAGTTAAAGATTTAACCTGAGTATTTTCCAGGAATAGATTAGTAATTCCCATAAATTTTTTTAGTGCTTACCGCATATATTTTACGTCATCCACATAATATACGTACTATCAGTATTATAGTATAAAACTCTTTTCCACTTTCCCGCCTAAAACCCTGCGTTCCCGACGGGTCCCCAGGTTTGTTGTGGGGGGGGTTTGGATAACTGCAAAATGAGGCATTTCCGACGATTTTTAATGGAATCATTATCTTAACCCATCAAAATACATGGGAAAAGAGTAATTTTGACCTCGTCCTCAATTACTGGTTGAAAGTACCATTTACCTTATGGATGAGGAACATTTTATTGTTTCGGGAATTTTCATTCAGAATTTACACTGCGGCTCCATCAGCACTGTTTTGTCCAAGTTTGAAGAAATTGGCTCTTCTCGAATTCTGGGTTGCCGACCTCTGCCCTAAGGCCACAGGAAGGTAAGGGCATCCGTAATAAGTGAACTTATAAAGTAACACAAGATCTTTCTTAAGTGAGCTATGAATATGATTATGAACATAACTAATAGGGAACTATAATTAGTACAGGGTTGTATGTTTCGGAGACATAATTAGTACAGGGTTGTATGTTTCGGAGACATAACAACTGTGTGTATGGCACGATGCTGACTATTGTGTTACCATGTTATGTACTTGTTATGTATAGTAGTTTTTAATTACCAAATTTTTGCCAACGTTTTTCATGACATGTTTTTCTCGTTATTGCTTGTACTTATGTTAAATACATACATTATGAAACCTAGTCAATACTGGTTATAGATGCATTGTTTTTTACCTTTCCTTACCTCACTATATCTTTTCTTCAGGAGAACCTCTCCACTGTTCGAGTCTTTGCCAGCCTTCCCTTATTTGATGCTCTATGAATTAAAGTATTTATGTTTTTGTATGTCCGTATACTTCATGTATGCTGCCAAAAAAATGAATTTATATCTGCATAAGTTTAAATCTCCACCTTGTAAATTGTGAAATATACATATAAGGATTCCATATTTTTATTTCACTTTCAGTGTTGTAATATGAAAAAATAGAAGTCTACAATATTCTGCATATATAAAGTAAAATACATGTATGTAAACATACCCAGCTCACCCTAAAATATCATGCATGCACTAGTTACATTGGGCTGAACAGGTTTGTGCTAAACGGGTTGATAGTAGCTAAAGGTAAATCAATCAATCAATCATTGGGGCATACGCCGGAAGGAGCGTCGCCTCGCCCACCCTACGACGCCACTCCCGGGGGTCACCACGCGCGAGTTCCCATGCAGGCTCCTTTCCCATATCAAGCAGCTCTCGACAAGAAACATCAACTTGCCCCAGCCACGAGCCTTGTGGCGCCCCCTTGGCCTCCTCCACGCCGGATTGTCTCTTACAGATACAACCCGATGGGAAGGATCGGTTTCAGGGTAGCGTGCCACATGCCCATATAGCCGAAGTTGGCGCTGACGGACTATGCAGGTAATAGGCCTCGATTCAGTCTCACGGTGCAATCGCTGATTTGACACGTAATCATCCCAGCGATACCCCATGATTCTGCGAAGACACTTATTACCAAGCATTGATTCGTCTCTTCAAGTCACTATTTAGTGTCCATGTCTCACAACCATAGAGTAAGACAGGGATCACAAGCGACTTGAAGATCCGGATCTTTGCCCCTCCTGCACAGGTACCGACAACGCCAAATACTCCCGCTGAGCGAGTCCATAACACCGTGGGCTATGCCAATCCGCCGTAAGGCTTCTTGACGTGACCCGCCGTCATTATGGACTGCGCTACCAAGGTATGTAAAACTTTCCAAGATCTCAATGTCCTCGCCACACGCATGAACAGACTGTACTGCTTCATCTAGTAAATGAAGAGTAAAAGGTAAAGATGGGTATATATTTTAGAGAGAGAGATTATCACTATTCTTTTTTAAATACAGCATGCATTGTCTAAAAAAACCAGTCGGATGTTGTCAGGCTACTTGTCTGTTCTCCGTTGTTTGTTAATACATAAATTTAGATGTGTTTTTTTTTCCCTACCCTCTCTGACTTCCACCTAACGAATGCAGACAGTTTAATTCCTAGAAAAAAAATGTAGCTACTACTTGAGAAAGTAGATAGTTGCTAACGGGTTATGTTCCTTCTAACACAAAGTGTGAGGACACAAAGAGTATACGAGACACTTCACAACCTAATTGGTTGCTAACCAAAAAGGAGCTTAAATGGGAGAGTGTACTCCATGAGACGCTAAAATCAAAGAACCATTACCTTTTAATATGTTATATAAGGCTTTACCCACAATTTGCATATGATTATATTCTTTCGAGATCTAGGATGATTATAAGATTTATGTTCTTTAATCTTTTTTCTAACATCTCTCAATCTGTTGTAAAAACTCCTCCAGTCCTTCCTTCTTTTTTTTTATCCCTACTATGAAGGGGGAGGAGCGTACAAAATTGGTAGGAGGGGTGGGGTGTAGGTATGTAGGAGAAAAGTCGGGAAGTCTTATCGTAGATTAATGAAAAAAATAAAAATAATAGGTGGACCACTTATGATTTACCATGGTTATCGTTAAAAGAAGTGAACGCTCTTTGTAACATGTGGTGTAGTAGAACATGTATATTCGCCACCAGAGTCACCGAAGTTCGAGTATTCTTCAATCCTTCCAAATCATGTTTAGAAAAAGAAGATTATATAAGACACTTGGATGGAGGATAGTGAAATGATGTTTAAAAGTAGTTTTTTCAACCACATGTAATATGAGGTGGATAGTAATACCCGGTTGAAGAGGAGAAAGAGGAAATGTATTATAAAATCACCTCATATCAGAGACATTTTTCATTAATAAAAAAAAATAACAATAAATAAATACATACATAAACACAGTATATACTATAAATAACACAGTGGTGGTGGAAGAGAAGACGTGGTGAGATAGAAAATGTATCAATTTTATTGAAAAAAAACCATGGTGATGTGTAAGGGTGTATGTGTGTGTTATGTCTGCAGTAAGCCCTTTGTCTTCCAATCTCAATGCTGTGTAACGGGGAAAAGTAATCACCCAGGGTAATAATGACAGGCTTGAATTAACAGGTATTATCAATTCTTACTTAAAAACTTAACAAATAATTACCAGGTATGAATACCTGTTATGAATCATGGAAAAAAGATAATAATGAAGACAGAGTTCTTGGAGTTTCCAACAACAAGCAGGAAGATTAATCACTGTTTCCACAGAACCAGTTTGTGTAGATAAAGCACAATAAATGAAACAGAAATAAATATACATAGAGGCAGTAAGAAAATGAAGCCATCATAAGAAAACACCCCCTCCCCTCACAAAAAAAGAAGAAAATTGTTTTCCCCTCGAAAACAAGCGACACCTAAATCACTCTAGACAGGCAGAGAAAAGGACTGGGAAAACATACTCACGAGACTAGTAAATCCACGGCAATGACACAGACACACACGAAAAAAAAGACAGATAATGAATAGAGAAAATCGCTTAAAAGGTTAGAAAACAATGTATCAAATCTTGGAAGGGATCAATACCTACGTCCTCGTCTGGTAAATTTCCAAGTCCCACTGCCTGGCCTTGAGCTGTCCATGCTAACGACCTCAAATCAAGATGGCGCTGTGTAAAAAGGTAGCCAGTTACTGAATTAGAATCACGCCACCATTGGTAACAACAGAGGCCGGGGTTTAGAGGACAACAGTGAATAAGATAGACCGCTCGCAATATTATATTCCAGATGGATATTGGCTTTGTTTTTCCTTTTTTTTTTTTCATTGCGCTAAAGAAAAAAAAATAGGAAGGAAGAAGAATTGCGTTGGGCACCCCTGGGTGGGTGGTACATACATGGATGAGTTGACCGGATGAAGGAGAAATCGGGAATATTATATTATTATCGACGTGTGACGAAGAGAGAAAGAGCAAGAGGTAATATAATTATTGTTTTGAGCGCTACTGTCATCCTTTCCTCAATCACTTTTCTCTGATAGATCGACTTTTTAGACTGTTTTCTTTACACAAAAAACTTAAAAAAAAGAAAAAAAAGGATCCCCTCTCTCGTACCGTAAAATGATAAAAAAATAAAAAAAAAAGCCGTCCATTGACGGGAGGGGGGGGGTCTTACTGAACAAAGCCTTACAATAGGTTAGGTTAGGTTTAGGTAAGGTAAGGTAAGGTTAGGTTAGGTTAGGTTAGGTCCGTCCATTGACGGGAGGGGGGGGGGGTTACCAATTGTAAGGGTTTGTTTTAGTAAGACCCCCCCCCTCCCGTCAATGGACGGACCTAACCTAACCTAACCTAACCTAACCTTACCTTACCTTACCTAACCTAACCTAACCTAATCTATTGTAAGGCTTTGTTCAGTAAGACTTTCCCCTTTCCATCAAGCCCTCACCACCATGCGCGCCCACACGTCCAGACTCCAGTAGCTATAATACGTACCCACTTGTATCATCACCGCCCGACCCTTAATTCCAGAGAACTGCAACTCGATAAATGCCGGTGGTCGTTGGCAGTTTTAACTCAAAGGTTGGTTTACTGTGTTTTCCCTCCACGACTAGCATTTTCGTAGATCAATTTCGCGATAAATATTGATGCACCGCATCTGAAATACCAAAAATATAGTTCTTCTGTTGTTCTACTAATTGTATGGATGACATGCATTACGATGGAACGTTCTAAAATAGCAATTTTAATAAAATTACTCGCCTCGAGATCAAAGCTTAATATATCTTTTACTTTATTTTGTAGCATTTTTTTTTGGGGCATTTTCTCACAGTTTTCTAAACTACGCTGCTCTGGCAAACGCTTTTTCAAAATACAAAAAGCAATGCTTTGAAAAGAAAAGAATTTAGAATCCCAAAATCGTACGGGGGGGCCGGTAGGTTAAAATTTTGTGGGGCGGCATGCCACGCTTTGGGGGCGTGAAATTTAATAAAAACTTTGCGACTTCACGCGTCGATCTTGCCTTCCGGCTTTTTATCTGATTGATACACAATAATAAAGGAAAATTGATGCCTGGGTATTTAAACTTCTAACTTTCGTTTTTTGCTAATATTTTAGGCCCCCTTAGAGCGTCCTAAGCTTGGGGATGGAAAGATCGCCACCCAGGGAAAACCCCGGGTATACAGAAACCCAATCGACATCGGGTTTGGAAACCGGGGTTCACTTAATCTGTAAAAAAAGAAAAAACGTCGGGGCAACGCCGTCCCCTCCTGACCGAGGCCCGGCTGTCCGCCAGCCGGCTCGGAGCCATCATTCTTATTTTCCCTTTCATCGCGTCAACACCTCGCTTTCCCTGAAACAGGTTGTTTCTCTTCGGCCATTGGTAAGCCCTGCTGTTTTTTTGTTTACGGGGTGTGTGTGAAGTTTTTACCCAATTGCTTGTAATCCTTCGTAGGGTTTCGGGCTAGTGTGTTTATTCTTTCCCTGGCCGGGGCCCCACGTGTCTTAAATATTTTTTTATTCGTGGTGTCTGTGTCTGTGGTGTTAAGCTACCCCCAGGGCGGGGCTTTCACCCTTTCCCCCCTGGGCTTTTTCCCCGCCAGGCGTCCCGGGCCTGACCCCCTGTCGCCACGTGAAACTGAGAGGGGGGGTGTTACGTATTTTCCCCCAGCCACCCCCCCCCCCCCCCCCCGCCCGGCCCCTCCCAAGGGCTGGGGGGGGGTTTTTGGGGGCCCCCTGTTCTGCCACGTGTAAGTGAGAGGGGCGGAGGGTTTTAGTAGTTCCCCCGCCCCCCCCCCCCCCCCCCGCCCGGCCCCCCCAAGGGGGGTGTGGGGTTTGGGGGGTCCCGGGTCGCCACGGTCAGCTAGATGGGGGATTTCGTAGTTCCCCCTCACGCCCCCCCTCCCCCGGCCCCCCCAAAGGGCGGTGCGGGGGGTTTTGGGTCCCGGTCTGCCAGTGAAAGGGAGATGGGGATGGTTACTTTTGTTCACCCAGCCACGCCCCCCCCCCCCGCCCGGACCCCCAAGGGGGGTTGGGGGGGGTTTGGGTGACCCCTAGTCTCCACGCCCCCTGGCCCCACGTGGTGCGCTGAAGGGGCGGAGGGTAGTCGCTCTTCTGGTCCCCAAACCCTTCCCGCCCCCCGCCCGGACCCTCCATGGGGGGGTAGGGGAGTTGAGGGGTTCCGGCTGCCATGTCGACCCCCCCCTACCCCACCTCCACTTACCTTGGGGTCGGGGCAGTGCTTGGGGGCGTGCAGGGGGGGTTTTGGGGGCGTTTTCGTGCTGCGTCTTCCCTTTCCCTCTCACTTTTTTTCCCCTTCTTTTCCAGGGTCAATGGGGGCCCGGGGTGTGGGTGTTTTATGGGCCCGAGGCCCACAATTTCTGCTCCTCGACCCCGTGCCTTCTTCGATCTTTTTGGTCCCGCCGATTGCCCGGTATGCTGTGGATGGCGCGGTCTCCTCCCGAGGGGGGTTTCCTGCTTTACCCGGAGGCCTAGCACCTAAAAGAGTGGGGGTCAAAAGGCTTTGAAGTCTCCCCAACGCACCCATTCCCCCCGTTTTTCCCGGGGCGGACCGGTCTCGGGGTTCTGGGCTGGGCCTCCCCAAAGTCGTCATCCCCTCCCCCTTTCGCACCCCCGACCCCCTCCCTCTGCTTCCATGAGTCGCGTCGATCGGCTGAGTTTGGAGCAAGTCTGGCGTCTCCTCATCCCTCACCATCCCGCGCTCCCAGGTCGGGGACTTCCCCGGGGGGGCTTTGGCCCCTACGGCTGTCAGGGGTCCCCGGGGCCTTCCCACCCTCCCCCCTGCCTCCGGGTTGCGGCTTGGATACTCATGAATCCTTCAGGGCAAGAATGGGGGTCCACTTAATTCTGGGTCCCATTCTCCACCCCGAGGCGTCGCAGGCCCCCTTTCGCCTGCTTCCCTCTCACCGGGTGCCCCCTTTGAGTCTGTGGTAGTCGGGATACTCCCTGGTCCCGCGGGGAGAGGATGCTGCCCTCCCCGTGCCCAAAGCGCGAGGGTTCGGGGATTTCCGCCCCCTGGCTTCCTGTCCCCGGGGGCCCTTCCTCCCCCTTTTTCTTTGAGGTCCCTTCTGGGGTTCCTTCCCCTGCCCCCGCTGCGGGGGTGCCTTGGGACCCCCTCCTTTTCTCCGCCCTTTTTACCTGGGCCCGATGCCACCTCGATTGCTTGTGAAGTTGGGCGGCTTTTTCCCTTTGGTCGTCTGGAGGCGGCCCCCTGGGGCCCATTTCCCGGGATTTGGGGTGCGTCCCCCCGGGAGGACGGGGGACGGAGTCCTACCTCTACCCCCCGGACCTTTCTCTCCCCTGAACGCCCCCTCGAAGAGCCTGCGTTTTTTCGGGGGGCCCGTTTTTGGATGCCTGGCCCCCTTTACGGCTGAGCCTATTTGGTCGGGGATGGTTCCCCCGTCGTGGGGGCCCAGGATGCCAGGTGGCTTTCTCTGGGGCCAGAACGGTTGCCCTGGATAAACCCGGCCGGACCCTGCCGAAGTGTGGAAGGGGTCCACCATGGAACCGTGTCCTTCTCCGCCCGGGGTTCAACCCCGGTTATCCCGGCCTCTGGTGGCTTTCCCACTGTGATGGCTGATTTCCTGGGGTGTCCCGGTTTCTCCCAAGGCCCCTCCCGTGGGGGAAAACCGGTGAGGGGGCTTTTTCGCCGGGATTTTCAAGCGGCAACACGCCTCCCTGTTGACCTCTTTTTGCCTTCTTCGTCGTGGCGGGGGCTCCCCTCCCCGCCGTGGACAACCCCCTCTCCCCGGCCCCCCGGGTCGGATGTCTGTGGGTTTTTGTCGACCGCCTTGATGCGTTGGCGCCTCCCTCCCCCCGAGGGTCCCCCGCCTTTGACAGGGCCGTCATCCCCGCTTGCTCTTCGCGCGAGGCCTTTCGGGCCTGCCGGAGCTGACCGCAGCAATTCCCGGATTAGTCCCTTCGATTCGGGGCTTGTCGGAGCCCTCCTTGCAGCAGTGTCTCGCCTCACCCCCCCACCGTCCTCTGGTGTCTACTCCGGCCCCCAGACCGTCTCGGCCGGGGGGGTTTCCCGGGGGGGGGTCCACAGTGTTTTGTCGGGGTCTTCTCGTCGGGAGGGGCAGCCCCGGGGTGCTACCCCGTGTGGAGGCCCCCCGGGTCCCCCGTCGTTCCATCGGTGGGCCCTTTCCGGTTTTGGGGGGCCCGGGTCTCGGGCCTTTCGCTCGGGGCCCGCACGCCACAACCTTCCTCCCGGGTCGCTCTCGCTTTAGCCTCCCTTCCAGGGCCTCCTGTCCGGGGGTTTTGGGGGAGCCTGGCCGCAAGAGGTTGGGGCCCCAGGGTGGTCCGAAAAAGGTCTTTCTTTCCCTGGGTTCCCCACCCCCTTCGCGACCTCCCTTTTTGGACGCCCGGGCTCCACAGTGCTCGCCGCCCACGTGCGGACAGCACTCCTCCGGGGATGAGGGCGCGGGGGAAAATCTTCCTTTCCCCCATTTTATCGTACCCAAGAAAGGGCTCTTCGAAGGGCGGGTTTTCTTGGACCTCAGCCGCTAAACGGGTTTGTGCCAACCAACCCGGGCCGTTGCGACCTTGGCCCAGGGCCCCCTTCGGGTGAGGAAGGGGACGGATGGGTTCCCTCGATCTCAAGGACCCTACTGGCATGTCCCATTCATCCTCGGGTTTCCGGGGGCTTTCCTGGCCTTTCCCGGGGGGATCGGACAGTGGCATTCACCAGACTGCCCTTCGGCCCTCCCATCGCTCCGAGGGTTTTTTAAAACGGGTACCAAGGTGGTGGCTCAGCGGGGGGTGTCCCCAGGGTGAATTTCCTATGTATTTAACGATTTTGGGTGGTGTCCCCCCCGTCTCAGGGGGAAGCGGTTCGCATCTGACCAAACTTTGGCGGGGGCGGGGATGGGGTTCCCATCAACAAAAGAAAGTCCGTCCCTTTCCCCCTCTCCCCGCATTACTTGGCTGGGCATGCAAAGGGACTCCCGTTCGGCTGCGGTCCGCTTCGGGGGAAAATGGGGCCAAGCTTTATCAAAGCCTTTCCGGGGCCCCGTGTCCCCTTTTTTTTTCAAGGAGGGATTGGGGGTCCCCTTTTCGGTCGCTAATTCGCCCAGAATCACCCCCCAGGCCCCTTCGTCTCCGTGCCTTGTCCGGTGGGGACACAGCCGTTTCCCGGGGCGGCCCCCGCGACTTTCTCCGGCCCGTCCTTTTCCCCGGCCCCCACATACTGGACGTGGTTTTGGGGGGCGTTTTTTCCGCGTGGACGGGGTGGCTGCCTCCGCCCCCTACGGTCTTCGTGATGTCGGTGCTCGGAGTGGTGGGGCTACCAACCCCGGGGGCCGGGAGGGGTTTTGGCGGGGGGTCGGGGGGGGGAGCGCAGACTCCACTCAAAAGTCAAGGAGCTGCGGGGGGGCCCTTTTTTCTTCCTCCCTCGAACCCGATCCCGAAGGGACGGCCCCCTCGCTTGAGATGGACAACATGGCGCGGTCCCATTCGCCCGCCAAGGGACATCCAGATCCCCTTCGTTTTCCTTTTGGGGCAGATCTTCGGCCTGGGGGCCCCTTTCCACCTTAAACTGTCTGCCGGTTCCCGCCCGGGGGTGGGAATGTTGGGCGACGCCCTGTCCTTTCCGGGGCTGTCGGGGAGTGGAGCTTTTGGGAGCGCTTTGCGGCTCCCGTCGGGGGGGGCACTCCAGGTGGGCCTCTTTGCGTCCCGTCTCTTACCCAAAACAGGGCCTTTTTTTACGAGGGGGACCGACGCTGCGGGAGGCCCCGGGCGCCCTACGGAAAAATGGGAAAAATAATGGGCCCCTGTTTACCCGTTTTTTCCCTCCCCGCCCAGGTCCTCCTAATTTTTGCAACAAACTGCGTTCCCAAAGGGGCAAGGTGACCATGGTGGGGTCCTCTCTGCCGGCGCAACCGTGGTTCTCCCAAATGAAAGGCCCGGTGTCCCCCCCCCCCCGGGTTTCCCCTAGGGGCCCTCGCTTTTTTGGAGGACTCCCGCCAGGCTTCTTTCCACCTTGAAATACCGCCTGGAGTTTCTCCGTCCTCTCTCCGTCGGGGCGGTCTCGACGCGGTAGCGGGGAAAAAAAATGTTGGGGGCTCTTCGCCCCCTCTACGTCCTCACGGGCATATCAGTCTCACGGAAGGCCTTTCAGTCGTTCCTCAAAATCAAGGGGCCCCCGCGCTCTCTGAATCGGGCGTCCTGGATTTCCTTCCTTCCTGGCCCCGACCCCCTGGGAGGTCCTCCGCTCCCCTCCAACCCCCTAGCGGCCCCGGCTGACCCCCCAAATACGGTTGGGTTTGGTCCCGGGCCGGGGTTTTGTGACCCCTTTAAGAGGGGGTTTTTTCCACCAAAAAAACCCCCCCCCCGTGTCCTGGTCCCTTCTGTCCCTGGAGAAGTTCTCCGGTTCCCGCAGGGCGACCATTTTTGGTCGGGCGCTGCCCGGGCCTCGCCCCTTTAAAGGCCCTTTTTCCCGGGGCCCTGGCTAAGGGGTTTTTGGGCTTCTACGAGGCGTGACCCCCTTTCCCCCCTGGCGACCTTCTCGCGGGACGGGGTCCGCGTTCCCTCCCTCTCGCCAAGGGTGGGGGGAAAAACAGCGAAGGACACCGTCTCCAACCCGGGCGTGTTTTTGGGTTTGGGCTGCTGGGGACCCGCACACACTTGTCCCGGTTTCGGCGCTCCGGGTTACTGGGTGTTCCGAGCCCCGGGGTTGACCTGCAGGGTTTCCGTCCGCGATTGTCCTGGTGTCCCCTCACCACCAGGGGATTGCCGGCCCGGGTCCGGGGGGTCATCAGTCGGGGATCCGGTCCGCCCCTCGCGCCCATGCGTCCGGGGTGTTGCTCTCTCGGGCCCTTTTCCGCACCCATTCCTTTGGAGAGGGTACGGGGAAGGGGACAGTGGGGTACGGCTCGTGCTTCGTGGCTCGTTTCCTGTCCCCTCCGTCTGGGCTTCCCCTGTGTTGCCCGGGATCCCCCCGTCCGGGGGGGGGCTGGGGGGGTGGACGCCGGGCCCCCCCATTGAGTCTCCGCTTTATTCGGGTGAGTTACTAGTGGGACGTTTTTTTCTTTTGGGATTGTCTTTTGCCTCCCCAGGGGGCGGGGGGTTTTTGCCCCTCTCCAAGTGGCAGGGAGCTAGTGCGCTACTCTAAGGGGACCTAAAATGCGGCTTTGAAGTATAAAGCCTATTTTTGGGTCCCTGACAGAGCTAGTGCCGGCTTCGGCCTCCCACCCTTCCTTCCCCCCAAGTTTTCAGCCCCTCTCCCGGGGTGTTATTGGATGGGTTTTGTGGGTCCAAACCCGGGTGGCGGACAGCCGGCCTGGTCAGGATTGGACCGCGTTTTCCCGACGTGTGGTTTTTCCTTTTTTTTTCAGATCTAATGTAGCCCGGTTTCCTAACCAATTCGGGATTTGGTTTTCCTTATACCCCCGGGTTTGCCCCGGGGGGCGACCCTTTCCTATCCTATACTTAGTGCACTACCTGTCGGGCCCCAAAAAAGGGTTTTCATACCCTTCAAAGCCCTCAAATCATAGAGTAACATTTACTCGCCCCTAAAATATAAAACCCCCTTTGGTTTTTTTTGGTTTATCATGTTATACAGAATCAGGCTTTTATACAAAATACATATACGAAAATCGTTCTTAATATATACTTGTGTGTTTTAACGCGGTGGAATAACCATATTTTTTTTTCCATAACCAACTTTTTTTCAATTGTGAGAAAAAACTGCCACGACCACTGGCTTTTGGAGTTGTAGTTCTCTCAAATTACCCCCGCCATCGGAGTGGAGGGGTTATTTTTTCCCCCTGATTTGTCTGTCTGTCTGCGTCTTCTTCTATCTGTTTTTAGTGTAGGATTTCTCGAAAGTTACGAATAGTTTTTAGCCCAAACTCGGTATACCAATCTATTTGATTTAAAAAAAGAACCGATTGAATTTTTGGGATGAAATCTATTGAAAACTTTTGCCATGGAAACCAATGATAAAAATTTGGGCCGGGAGGTATGCGCTCAACTGATGCATATATATATTATTATATATATATATATATAATATTATTATATTATTATATATATATATATTTTTAAAATATATAAAATTTATATATATTAAAAATATTATATTTTTAAATATTTTTTTATATACGTATATTTTTTAAAATTTGGGGGCGGGGTATGCCTCTCGATGCCCCCCCCCCCCCCCCTAGTTGTTAATGCATTACAAATCCCATCAAAGTCTAACTTATTTGGGTTACTTATTTTTTTTATGCGTCAAAAGCAAGAATCGGGAAAATAGATTGCACTGTTAGGGATCATTTAAGTTTTTTAAAATGTTTTACCGAATATATTATATTAAATTTTTATGATACGGAGAAATACGAATCTACCTATGTTGGGTATGTATGGTGTGAAGAGAGAGAGAGAGAGGGGAGAGAGAGAGAGAGAGAGAAGAGAAAAGAGAGGGGGAAAGGAAGAAGAGAGAGAGAGAGAGAGAGAAAATTAAATGTGTCAGATTGCAGAAATGCTTTTGAAAAGGGGGGGGGGGGTCGCAAAGCCTTTAAAAATTTTTTGGGGGGGTCGTAGGCCCCAGATAGTTCGAGGACCTCTGAAGATATAGTATATACAGGTTCCCTTTTAGACGTTTTAAAACTATATTATCATGAAAGGACGAAAGAGAGGAAGAGAGAGAGAAAGAGAGGGGAGAGAGAGAGAGAGAGAAGAGAGATAAGAAAATTTTTCCCTTTAGACACTTTTGCAAGACCAACTACAATTATTGACTATAAAAAGCGCCCCCACTCAGAAATAAATAGGCGACTCGAACCGCTGAGAAGGCACAGGGACCGCACATTGGGAATCACTTCTCCCAACCCTTGCCCCCCGACGGCTGAGAGAAAAGAGAAGGGGAGAGAGAGAGATAGGAGAGAAAAAGGGGAAAGAGGAAAAGCAAAAGAAAAGGAGAGAAAAAAAAAATTGGGAAAAATATTTAAAATCGAAGCAGAAATTGAAAAAGGTAAACTTCAATAAAAATCCCCTGGGGCGTGCAAGGCACACCCTGCGTCTTAACGGACCCTGCAAGGGACAGGCGTATAAAAAACATCAAAAACTACTCATTATATACTTGAATACTTGCATCAAACCCCAAATTTTTATCAAACCTGTGTTAGTTAGCATTTGTATTCATTTTAAAAAACGTAGCTTAACAAATTTAAAAAGTAATTTGATGATGTTTAGTTGATACGCCTTTGAGTTTTTTGTTTGACAAAAAAACCATTTTCAAAATCATCACTTTAAGTCTCCAACCCTTTTGTTAACCTCCTGTTAAATAAACATAAGAAAAAAAATGAATCTAAAAGGGGCCGTGAGACTACAGGAGGTATTTCCCTTTTTTTCTTAAATACTCCCTTTAACCCTTTCATCCCCATCCACGAAATAATCTACCCCTTTTTAAATCCCCCAAATGATTGCCTTATACCTGCGTGAGTCCTTCCCAATCTTTTTACCACCCTATTTTTAAACCTTTTTTCCTGTTTATCATTTCAATCTACGCTCTTCCAGTTTGGTCCGTTACTCTTTTTTCTATCTCCCTGATTATAGCCTAAAAAATTTTCCCTCATCTCCTTTATTAAACCCCTTTTAACCATTAAAAACTTAATTAGATACCTCTTTTTTTTACGCCCTCGAGTGGCTGTAATGTAAAGTTTTTTTTCCTTCAAAACAAAAGGGTACCTTTTCGCCGTATACCATTTTAGAAACCTTCTCGGCTGATTCTAACTGCTATATCCTTTTTTGTAATCGGGGGCCAAAACTGAAACGCTAGTCTACTAGGTTTAAAAAAAATAAAAAAGCCAAAAAAGCTTTATTAAAATTATAATCATATTATATTAAATGTTGTGAAACGCCATTATACTACACAATAGTGTGTGTGTGGGGTGTGGGGGGTGTGTTGTGGTGGTGTGTTTGGGGGTTGTTGTGTGTGTTTTTGTGTGTGAATAAATCAAAATAGGATGAAAAAAATCTTTTATGAAAAAAAAAAAAAATAAAATTTTAAAGAAAAAAAAGGGGGGGGCCCCCGGGGTTTAAAACCGGGGACCTCTCATCTGCAGCGAATGCTCTCCACTGAGCTAAACCCCCACGACAATTCCATGATTGCGAGTCATGATACATCAGGTGTTGTGGGCAAACCGTTGTCACTGCCGTATCTCGTGGTACAAGAAAACCCCCACCCTCCCTTTAAATTTCTGGCCAAACAATGGGGAGTAACTTTGGGGGGGAGAGGACTATGAATTCAGTTGTTTATGTTTCGTTGAGAAGAGGGGGGGATTGAAATGGGCTACAGCTTTGTAGCCGGCAGGTGTTTATGTGGTGCCTTGGCTTGGCGTTTAAAAAAACATAAGAAAATAAGGAAGCTACAAAAAAACCGTGTAGTTCCCTGGAAACCTAACACACTACACCCACCTTTCTCCCCTCCATAAACCTATCCCCCCCTCTTTAAAGCCCCTTAACTCCGCATACTACCTGTCTACTGAGCCCTTCCTCTTCACCCCCTATATGTAAACCCTTTTAACTCCCTTTTCTTTTTTAAATTACGTTTTTCCCGCTTGATCCTTTCTTCTGTTCCCCTGGTAATACCGAAAAACTTTTCCTACCTCTCATTTTTAAACCCTTTTTGCCACTTAAAAATTCTTCCATCGGGCTCTCAGTGAGGGAACTTTTTACTTCAATCTCTTCTCATAACTAAATTGCATCCCTTGAAAAATTTTGGTCACCTTCTCTGCACTGGTTCTAAAAGGCTATTCCACGTAATTGGAGACCAAAACTGAAATGCATATCTAGGGGAGGTCTGACTAAGCCAAATAAAAACTTTTGAAAAACTTTTGCCCCTTCTACTTTTTAAAATTTGGTAAGAATCCCAACACCTTTACTCTATTTCTAGCCTCAAAACATTGTTTCCCGGGGCGGAGGGCGGGGTCACCCCACTCCCAAAATCTTTTTCACCTTCTGATCTTTTTAGCGAAACTTTGGGATGGTGTACTATTACCAGGGGTTTTTTACCAAAAATTCTAACCTGCACTTATCAATATTAAATTCCATCTGCCCTTTGACCCGCTCATTAAGTTTATCTAGTCTCCCCGAATATGTTTACAAATCAGACTGTGTCCAATAAACCTACCTTCCTTAGTATCATCACCCAAAATTTCTGTATCACTGTAATCCCCTTATCCAAGTCTTGATGAAAAACAAAATAGTAATGGACCCAAAACAGACCCTTGTGGAAATCCACTTGTCACCTGTCCCCCTTTAATTCAGAACCATTAATTGTAACCTTTGTTGCCTGTCCTTAGCCAAATTCTGATCACGAGAACCTTCCCATCTTTCCAGGCCTTAACTTTATTTTTGAGTCCTGTGTGGTCCTTTTTCGAAGCCTTATAAAGTCCAGGGATTTATTCATAATCTTATCATTATCTGCCGTCTCATAAACTTTCCTAAAAAACTCAATAAATTTGGGGGGACTGAGTTTTTCTATTTTGCTAGCGTTACCATATACCCGGGGGATATCCTTCCTCTTCGGGCAATTTAAAAAAATGAACAATACTCAGAAAAATTATGGAGATGTTGGGAACTGGTAGTAGGATAATTGTTTGGGGATGAAAAATTCTCTCTCCGTAATGTGGGGGTTTTTCGGGGGGACTTAAAGTCACCACCTTTTATACAGTAAACTTAAAACTTTTATACCCTCTTAACGCTAAAGATTTTCATTTGTACCTTTTTTTATTTTTTCTTATATTTTTTACCCAAATATACTACAAAATCAGGCTAATTCAACATCCCGTAATAAAAAAGCTAGGTCTTTTTAGCTAGGCCATAGGCCACTGTATATACCTGGATGTCCGGAATATCGGCCTGTTCACATGGGCCCCGAACTTGCCCTGAAGTCGGGGCCGCTCGGGTTCTATAATATATAATTTTATATATAGCATCTACAGACTGGGTTTTTCAGTATAATTATACTGTACTTCGTAGATTTTGTTCTATAATATTAAAAAAATAAAAAAAAGTAAAAAACGGGAAGAAAAGCCCTTACGAGATATGAAAAATATGCTGAACTTAATATTTACTTTAATCTTTGCCTTTAAAACTTTTCGATCAAATTTTTCATAAGGGTATCAAGAAGCGCAAGTATATCTTTCCTTGCTTTTTTTTTATTGATAAATGAAATTTGAACCAGCCCTAAATTATCTTTAAATAGATAATAAAAACATCAATCGGTTAATTTTCCCGATTAGAGGTTTTTTTGTTTAGTTAAAGCTAATTTATACATGGTGCTAATTCATTTTTCGAAAAAAAAATTAAAAGTAAAAAAATAAAAACATCAAACGGAAAATTTCCGTTGTGATTTTTATTTATTATTTAACGCTAAATTTTTGCATGGTTTTAATAAATTTTTTCAGATAACGAAAATAAAAATGGAAAAGCTAATAAAATCGCTTTTATTGATACTCTTCATGATAAAAGTTGACACGCAAAGTTTTAAATGGCAAGATTTTAATGATATTAATTCATGCATATTTCTTCTAGTCTCGTAATGGCTTTCTTTGCGTGTTTTACGTTTTTTATTTGTAAATTATAGACAAACTTTACGAAGATTCATATATCATATATACTGATAAAAAAGTCTTTATAGTCCCCAAAACCCCTTATATCTTTTTCGGCCCCCGCAGGCCCCTATGCAGCCCCCCAATTCCAAACTTTTCGCGTGTGCGTCCGGGTTTCATGGTCTATGGCAGGCATATTGGCCAAATATAGGAGGATTTTGGCTTTGGGGGGTAAAAACACAAGTGGCACATTTGATGATCATGACATACTAAAAGATCTCAGATTAGGGCCAACACATTTTTTCCCTTTTACACCCATAAAGTTGGGAAATCCCGATGCCGCCATCTGAATCGTAAAATCTATTTTACGTCTATCTTTTTTAAATATATACATAGACATGAAAAACCAATATTTCATGTTTTTTTCACATAAGGAAACCCAAAGGCAGCACTTATTTTTCACTGAAAAGCATTAAAATCCGGATTAAAACTGATATTCAGATAAAAAATATAATAAATAATATTAATTAGTACTTCCTTTTTGCAAGTGCGATCAAAAGAGAAACCACCATGTCGGCGAAGAAGCGATGTAAGATCGTAAAGGTTACAGTCTGAACCCTCTACATCGACAGTTTTGGTACCCCATCGATTGGTCGTTGTGCCCTTGCCAAAACATTCTTTAGAGCCTCTCCGTGCCCACAAAACAAAAGGACAATGTTGGGGCTGGTACACCGTGTGGGGGACTTTAACAAATTTCGAGAAATTAGGTGAACAGTAGTTGGGGAGCACAGCACAATTTTGTAAAGGCGTGGTATCCCAGACCTTGCCAACATAGCGACGTGGGACTATCTTGCCCTTTTTAAATGTTCTTCAAACGTTTTCACACTTCACCGTTTTTAATCCTCCATGTGAAAATGACATCCGAGATCGCCCTTACCGCGGCGACAGTTTTCAGAAAAGCCAAACCTTCTGAAAGGGGATGGGGTATATTTTTTTCTGTATGAAGTTGCAAAGGAACGTCCCCTCTGCTGATGCCCCGAGCCCAAACGCCGATCGGTTAAGCATTGCGCCCTTTAACTTCAAAATCAAAACTCATTGCAAAAACCCAGCTCCGGACCCGTGGACAGGATGCCAAAAATTTATGCACATGCCTTGTAAAATTTAAAACCGCCCGTGGAAAACAACAGTAGATCGCAAAGGAACCAGATGGAGTATCTCACGGGTGCATTGGCGAACTCTTAGGCTAAAGAAAACACAAAAATGATCAAGCAATCGGGGTTTCCCCAATTTCCATTGTCTATCTTTCAAATTTACCTGATCGACTGAGACACCTGGGGGTTGGGTAATGGGCCCTATCCCTCTTCAACTAAAAAAATCGAATTTTGCGATGTCCCTGAAAACCAAGCCCACAAACAAGGCCGAAAAGTTTTTTCTCAGTTTTTAAAAGATGTCGGGTTTGCATGATGAAATTTGAGGTGGATAACTGCGACACGAAGCTATATTTTAGCTAAAAGGGACACAACTCATTCGTCGAGATTTACTATTCTATATATTTTGTCTATTATACGTAGAGTTTATAAAAAAAAAAAACTTAGTAAGTTTTATTAGCCAGGCCGATTTCCCCCCCCTGTCACTTTTTTTTCTTTCTAAAAATACCCCACGAAACAAGGTCTCTTTTGTAGTGTGTCCCGAAGATTTCTTTCACGTAAAATTTAAAACCCCTGTTTCTTTGTCAAAAATGACAATTCTGTAAATTCTTTTAACTCATTGTAGAGGGTTTTAAAATGTTCAGAC
>JACEEZ010000797.1:0-20954 GCA_016584305.1 Chionoecetes opilio | reverse complement strand
GGGGCCCTGTAAAAAAACAACAATGAATAAAACTAATAAATACACTATTTTTGAACTCCGTAGTGTGGGGGTTGCACCTGGGCTCAAAACCCGAAAAGCCCCGGGGTTCGACCCCCGGGCAGCGAAATAGAGGCGGTCTTCTTAAAACCCGGCCCATGCCACCCACAGTGAATGGGTCCCGGGGTTTAGGGGGGGTTTTGACCCCCCCTCCGGGGTGGTATTTTTCGGCCAACAGAAACACTAAGATAAATGATAAAAATAAATGTTGATATGGGACGGGGGAAAGGGCCTCTCAGGCCGGGTTAAAATCAAATGATAAATAAAACTGATAAATACACACACAATAACACACACACACACACACCACACAAAACCACCCACGCCGACGCAGCACGCACGCACACACAAACCCGGGGAAAAATAATACCTCCACAACTTCTGTTTTAAAAATTTTTGTTTTTAAAGGGTATTTGGTAAAATTTTATTTTTGGAAAAAATTTTGCTTTTAAGGTAAGGTATTTCTAAAGTTGTTAGGGCTGTTGTTGTGTGCTCAAACCCCCCTCCCGTCACACCATCTTCCCCCCGGAACAACACTCATCGCCCCCCCTCTTGCCGCACTCAAAATTTAAATACATCCTCTTGAGGATCCTCTATGTAGTCATGGGGGGACACCTGACCACTGTATGCACATCACGCCTCTCTTCTGCTTCCCGACCACCTCCCCCCCACCTCCCACCCTCCCCCACCCTTGAGGCAGCAGCAACCTGTCCCGGCAACACCGGGCTACGGAGGGTGGCCGCGCCGCCAACCACTTGCTCGCCCTCGACCATTATGCGGGAAGGGACCCGAATCATTCCGCCTTCTACGTCGCTCCCCCCCCCCGGCAAGCCCATGGGTGGAAGTAAATAATCTCCCCCTTGCGCCACAAGGCGCTGAGCATCCGGGCGGAGCTCGGCGCAGTGCATATAGTGGGCAGATTGTGTATTTTTCCCGACAAATTGGGGGTTTTGATGAAAAAAGATGACATTTTGGCACAAAATTGGGGACATACCTTGGGAAATATTTTTTGGATATGGGGGACTGCATTTGCCCCCCGGGTAGCTTTGGCGGCCATTTTAAAAAATGGGGGCCACAATTACATTTTTCCCCCCATAGTTGAACTATATCAAGTATGGGGGGTGAAAAAACCTTCTAATGGATCATGTTCAGTTGTTATTGCATGTTATGATAGGCCCCCAGACCTGAACCACTTAGTTGGGGCCCACAGGGACGCAAAAACTTTTTTTCTTCCTTGTCATCTTTTCAATCTACAGTTTTCTTTTACTAGTCTAGGCCGAGATATTGGCATTCTTAATTTTTGTTTTTTTCTTCTTTCAGGCACGGGGTGGTTGCATTTTGGGGGCGTACCCTAAATGTATTCTGACTGATGACAATGGCCAAAATTTTATGGTGTTGGACCCCCAACACCCAGGCTCATCTGTTACCATCTTCCTGTCTGACACATTTTGGGGCCAGGTTTCTATGTCAGAAAAACACCCCTGAGAAGCTAGCTTCCAGCTGAATCAAAGCGTAGCACCGGGGGTTCGGGTACCAACCTTGCGACAATCTCCCGCCTTTCCGCCCAAAATCGATGTCTGCCAAAGACTATAGATCACTCCCAAAATGGATGATTGAGGGATTCAAACAAAATTCGAGCCCAAAGCCCGGGGATGATTCTGTAGATTCAATACAAAAAACCAAACTGTTTTTGAGCCCAGAAGGGAAAACCTCCTGTGAGCAAAAGTGCAGATGTCCCAAAGAACACACCCGTGGTGTGACCCCCCCAATCTTTTAGTTTACAAAATGTTTTTTTGTGACGGACAGGCGGGTAGGAGACTCGCACGAGGCTTCCCCCTTTTTTTCTTGATGCCCGTGTCAGGAAATGTCCCTGAAACAAGGACAAACACTTTTGGGCTAAACTAAGTGGGGGGAGATCTTATAACACAAGAGGCCAGTACCATGTGAAGTGTCTGCCTCCCTGTACAACAAGCCAGAGGCATGAGAGGGAATAGGATGAATGAACAAGGGCGTCGAAAAATCACGGCATCCCCCTTTGCTGAAGGGTGTCCTACTTTGGAACCCCCGTATGGACTCTACGTAGCCCCCATGTTCAAGCTGTGACCTGGAAACCCTGTACAACACCAGCTGGAGCAGTTTGGAAACCCTGACGGGCGTGTTCACTCAACCGAAACTAAAAAATCGAAATTTTGAGGTTTTTTCCTGCTTAGGGGAAAGACAAGCGAGGCCGGGGGCATTCTACTTGCTTTCAACCAGGATTTGGACAGCCCCGAAAGGCATGTGAGCAGGAGCCGACAGTGATGGCCTTTATCAGCTGAGCTGCCCAAAAAATCCGAAGAGACATGCTGAAGATGCGACTGCCTTTAGTGGTGCATTTGACACCCCCTGCCAGGAAGAGAAAAAGCGGGGCCAAATTCACCATCCATGGTTTTCAATGATCTTTATTTTCCCCAATATCCAAAAAACAGTTAAAACCCTCATCATACCAGCTCCTTACATTACAATCCCCAGCTCCTGATAAGAACATAAGAACATAAGAAAATAAGGAAGCTACAAAGGCCGCGAGGCCTACACGTGGTATTCCTGTCACCTAACACTACCTACATCCCCCTTTTCATCCCCATCCATGAACCTATCCAGCTCCCCTTTAAAGCTCCCTAATGACTCCGAAACTAACTACCTGTCTACTGAGACCATTCCACTCATTCACCACCCTATTTGTGAACCAGTTTTTCCCTATTTCCTTTCTAAATCTACGCTTTTCCAGCTTAAAATCCTTTTACTTCTTGTTCTACCCTGGTTAAAAAGCCGTAAGAACTTTTCCTACCTCTCCTTTATTAAATCCCTTTATCCACTTAAAAACTTCTATCAGATCGCCCCTTACTCTGCGTCTCTCGAGTGAGTGTAATTTTAATAACTTCAATCTCCTCTCATAACAAAAGTTACGCATCCTTGTATCATTTTGGTCATCCTTCTCTGCACTTTTTCTAACAACACTATATCCATCCTGTAATATGGAGACCAAAACTGAACTGCATGTCTAGGTGAGGCCGACTAGAGCCAGATAAAGCTTTAGAATAACTTCCGCACTTCTACTTTTAACACTTCTGGTAATGAATCCTAATACTCTATTAGCTCTATTTCTGGCCTCAATACATTGTTTCCTAGGTCGGGGGTCTGGGCTCACCCTCACTCCAAGATCTTTTTCACCTTCTGATCTTTTCCAGCGATACATTGTTTTATGGTGTATCTATTACCAGGTTTTTTCTACCAACTTTCATAACGCTACATTTATCAATATTAAATTCCATCGGGCCATCTGACTGCCCTCGTTAAGTTTATCTAAGTCTCCCTGCAATAGTTTACGTCAGACTGTGATCCAAATAATCCTACTAACTTAGTATCATCAGCAAACTTGCTGTTTATCACTGCCTAATCCCACTACCCAAAGTCGTTGATGTAAATCAAAAAATAGTAATGGGCCCAAAACAGACCCTTGTGGAACTCCACTTGTCACCAGTCCCCATTCAGATTTGGAAACCATTAATTGTAACCCTTTGGGTTGCCTATTACTTAGCCAAGCTCTGATCCAATGAAGAACCTTCCCATCTATACCATGAGCCTAACCTTTTTTAAAGAGTCGCTCGGGGGTTTACTTTGTCAAATGCCTTACTAAAGTCCAGATATATTATATCATAATCCCTTATCTTTAAATCTGCCTTCCTCATAATTTCCTATAAAAACTCAATAAATTGGTGAGACATGACCTACCTTGGTGAATCCATTTTGTGAATCATTGATCAAACTATGTTATCTAAGTGCTCTCTAAGTTTTTTTGCAATAATAGATTCCAATATTTACCCACCACTGATGTTAGACTTACGGGTCGATAATTTGACTTTAGTCCTCTGTCTCCCTTCTTAAATATGGGAAAACCATTTCCTTTCCTCCACAATTTAATGGCACATCGCCTATCTCAACCAAATTTCCTAAAAATGTGCACTAACGACTCACTAACAACCTCCTTGCATTCCTTTAATACCCTGGGATACACTTCACCTGGTCCTGGGATTAAATGTTTTCTTTTTGGGTCTATACCCTCCTCCACCATTTCCCTAGTTATCACAATATCTTTGAGTTTCTCCTCATCGCTTCCTTTGAAACATCTGTTTCACAAATCGGGTATCGTCTGTGTATCCCCCTCCGTAAAAAACACTTAAGAAATAATCATTTAGACTCCTACACATATCCTCATCCGTATTTAAGACCTCAACCTTGTCCTGACCTTAAGGCCCAAAGTAATTCCCTTGTCTTTGTTTTTTTTAAAACCTGATAGAACCCCTTTGGGTCCTGTTCGCCTGTCTGCTACTTTAATCCCCATAATTGTTCTTAGCAACTCGAGTTAATTTCTTCACTGTCCTCGCCATCAGGGTATACTGTTCTTTGTTTACCAATCCTGCCTTGAACCTTAAATAAAATGTTTTTTTTACTCCAATGTGGTGTTTTAACTTGGTGGTCATCCATTTTGGATCACTCTTTCTGGACCTTATTTCCCTTAAGGAATATTTCTTTTCTGTCCGTCAATTATATTCCTTACAAATGAGGTATAATCCTCCTCAGCTCCGACCTCACTTCCCCTTCTAACCTCTCTAATTCCTCCTCAGCCCTGACCTCACTTCCTGTCTAACCGCTCTAATTATCTCCTCAGCCTCGACCTCACTACCATATCTGACCGCGCCAATTACCTCCAGGTGGGCCCTTCCTAATCCTTCATAATTGGCCTTTCCCGCTGAAAACGCCTTGGGCCTGGGAAATTTTCTGTCCTCCATCCCCACACCTCTTATTAATAACCTCCAGGTGTCTTCTTAATCCCGCATAATTTGGGCCTTCTGAAATTAGGTATTCGATGCCTATTGCCACTTAATTTTCCAACTTCCCATTTAAGCTAAATTGATCTCATAATTTGGTCGCTATTATCTAAATTCCCCCCGACCTCCACATTTGGGAACTAAATCGTCTCTATTTGTCAGCAATAGATCTAGAATATTATCTCCTCTAGTAGGCTCCCTTTATTGCTTGACTTAGGAAGTTATCCTGGATTATATTTAACAATTCATCTGCATCGCTGTCACCTATGATTAAATCCCAGTCTATATTCCTAAGATTAAAATCTCCCACCAGCATATCGATTATATCTGCAGGCCCTTTTTTATTTTTTCCCATATAGGAGCTGAATCCTCTTTTCATAAGTTTGGAGGCCTATACACTACACCAAAACCATTTTCCAGTTCCCCCCGTAACCTCACCCATATAGACTCTATGCTGTCATCTGTTTTTATAACATTGTTAACACAAACACTGCAATGCATCTCTTGCATAAAGCGCAACTCCTCCTCCTCGTCTGCCTACTCTGTCCTTGTGAAATAACTTATACCAAGCTATCTCGACTTCCGGATCGAATACCCTTTCCTGACATATCCAACCATGTTCTGTTAATGCTATTATATCAAAATCCTCTACACTATTTATTCCCCCTCAGGAAATCTATCTTTTTTAAAATACTCTTACAGTTTGTATAGTAAACCTTCAAGCAACTCCTCTTTTTTTGTCAATTTCCCTTTATCTTTAAATAAACCCCTCCTCTCTCTCTTCTTACGAATCACTTTAGTTCCCTGCCTTTTGAAACTCCTCCTAGTGTCGCAAGTTTCATTTACCCCGACCCCCGGGGTCCTAAACCCCGGTTTTTCTATCTTAAAAAAGCCTGCAGTGCATCTACCTCCCTTTCAAGGGATTCAGACAAGATCTAACTCCTTTCCTCGAAAAATGCACCCCATCCCTGGGGGTAGAGGCTGTTATGGCCCGAAAAAGAGGTCCCAGCTGTCGACAAAGGCCCAACCATGGCTTTGCAATGAAAGTGCCAGCCGGCAATTCACCGCAATAGCCCTGGAGTAAACCCCATGTCGTCAACAAAGCGTCTTGGAAGGACACCACACACCACAGGGAAACCCACCCCTGTCCCTAACTTTACCTACAGCTTCCTTGAACGCCGTAGCAATTCCCCCACTTTTTACACACTCAACATCATTTCCCCCAGCGCTCAGGCAGACGATGGGCTTTTTTTCCCTTGGTCCGCCATGCACTCAACTATTTGTCACTAACATAGCCTATCCCCTTCCCTGGGTAACTCACCGCTTCATGCGCATCCCTTTTCTGTCACAGAAAACCCGCTGTCTAGGTGCCTAACCTGACTGTCACCAACAACCAAGATTTCCTTCGGGTAATGATGTATCGTCTACCTCCCTAAACCCCCGTATCATCCACTTGCAGCCCGAGAGTACCGAAATGAGTTCGTGCACAAAAGATGGTCATTGTTTACCTTTTTCTCCTCGCGGGCGGGCCCCCATGATCAATACTTCCAAACACCAATCCCTGGGGACTTACTAGGGACCTTAGTAGTCGCTTGAGTCCCCATTCCCGCTCTGGTACCCCTACAGGCACTCACTCGCATGTGCCCTCCACTCGCTCCACTTGGACCTTCACTACACACTTAAGAGAACGTATCTCTATTTTCCCGCTTCTTCACAAAAGCTTTTCAATTCGTTCACTTCACTTGCAAAGCTCCTTTTCAGGTCTTCGATCGCCTCCAGAATAGTCTTAAGCGCCGCACCAACCCTTCAATACACTCTCCCTCGACCCTTCTACCTCCCCTTAACCTCAGCCTCCTTCACTCCTACCACACTACCACTCTCACCCCCAGCACCAACACACAACACCACTTCACTCTCCGCCTCCACAAAAACTCCCCATCACAGACGTAGCCATTCTAATCCTGGGAGCTAAACCAAAGCACAAAACCCCACTTCACGGAGACGGAACGTCGACTGTTCAAAAGCTGTGCACACCGTCGCAAGAGCAACCCGGGTTCCGTTACAATCGAGACTAGGCAAAAGAGAGTGGGGAAAAAAAGTCTGACCTCGTGGCATGCTTATAAGATATGATCCCTCCACAAGAGAATGTTGCCAGTCCTCACGTTGAAGTCATCATCCTTGATGAAGCAGCTATCACCAACATGCTGGCACCTGGTGGTGCGAAGACCTTCTCTGACTATGCAACACAGGTTTTCTTGCCGTACATCACATCTTAGCTACAGCATGCAATCAGAGTGGATGTCGTCGGGATGAATATCTACCAGACAGTTTGAAGGCCGACACTCGAACAAAGAGAGGTAGAGGCATCCGGAGACGAGTCGAGCCATCTAGTTCCATACCAGGAAACTGGCAGGCCTTCCTACGGATCGACGAGAACAAGGTGGAGCTGTTCTCCTTCCTAGCGACGAGACTAGCTGCTCAAGAGACAGAGAAAACAAGTCATCAGCACTCTCCACAAAGACGTGGTCTTTTACGCATGCCAGAGACATCGCGGGTCTTGCTCCATGTACACAGAAAGAAGCAGATACCAGGATGCTGCTCCACGTGGAAGATGCTGTCAAGCAGGGCTACACCAAGGTGTCGATCCGCACAGTTGACACGGATGTCGAAAGTCCCTTGCGGTGGCAGCAGCCGAACCCCCTCAACATAGATGAGCTGTGGGTTGCCTTCGGTACCGGGAAGAGCTTTAGGTTCTTAGCAGCTCACGAGATTGCCCAGGCATTGGGGCCTGACAAGTGTCGAGGATTACCTCATTTCATGCCTTTTTCTGGGAGTGATACCGTTTTCAGTCTTTTGAGCAGGAGCAAAAAGACTGCATGGGGGACGTGAAAGGCCTGTGATGAGGTCACTGCGACCTTCTGTGCCTTGGGCCCCTACACCAAAAACCCCTCAATCGTAGATGACACCCTGGACACCTTGGAGCGTTTCATCGTTTCTCCTGTACGATCGCACTAGCAGCCACGAGCATGTGAACGATGCACGTAAGCAGCTCTTCACCCAGAAGCTTTCGACCCAATAGATGCTCTCCCGCCAACTCGAGAAGCCCTTAGACAGCACATCAGGAGAACTGCCCACCAAGCTGGCTACTGTTGGGGCCGGGATGATGGTTGCTGCAGCAGAGCTCCCATCCCCAGCGAATGGGGGGGTGAAGAGTGGACACTGGCTGGGACATCTGTGGAAAAACCCTCCCGGAGGTAACGCAAGTATGCCGGCAACTTCTCAGATGCGGCTGCAAGAAGGGAGGGCAGAGGACAATGCAAGTGTTTGAAGGCTGTACTCCAGTGCACGGCACTATGCCACTGCGGTGGACAGTGTGCTCGGGAGTAGAACTTGCAGTATCAGGGACGGCTTAGAGAAACACAACCATAACCCCTTTGTATAGGTCAACTGGGGATTGCAGGCCCCATCTACTACCATGCTTTCTACCAAGGAAAATATTTCGTTAGCTTATAAGATCCAACCTGTGTCCTCAACCTGTGGCCTCACGTACATGTGTACACAGGTGGTTGGCATTAATGTACGTTTGATCCTCGGGTTGCTCACCTATATCGCCTTTGGTCCGCATGGCGGATTGTTAATTTTAAAAGGATGTAGACATGTAAACCCCCTGACAATGTGAGGCTGAAATATCAATGTAAGATAATATATAAGGGTAAACGCACTTCCACATGGCAGTGGAGTTTAATGTTAAAATGCTCATATTCAGATTTCAAAAAAAAAGGAAAAAAACGCATAAAAAAAAAAAAAAAAATTGGCGTATTTGTGATGTAAATAGCCTCATGAATCGATTATGTAAGGGGATAGCCCTTGAATTGGCATCCCAGATTATATTTCAACTGATATTGCATCACTTGCATTTCATTTCCAGTTCAGAAACGTGCACAACTCCTACAGATTAGGGTTATGTAATACCCGATCACGGCCATTTTGTGCAATGGCCGCCATTTTGGCCCCAAGAGGAATTTGCAATGTCCCCTATATCCAAAAATCTTCCTAGTGGTATGTATTAAATGTGAGCCAAATATATGCTTTTATCATCAAACCCACAATCTTTTCACATATCTGCTGCACTATGAGTGGATGGCAGAGGCCAACTCCCAGGCAGCGCCGTCTACTACACGGACGACTCGTCAACCCTGAGAGAGGCACGACGGGCCTGGACAGTGGTCCAAAGGCCGGGAGGTTCCGTCCTGGAGGACGTCCGACCACTGCTCCACCCTGCAAAGGGAAAGCTAGTGGCGATCCAGCACGCCCTAGAGCACCCCCAGCACAGTCGTGAGGAGATGGTGGTCGTTCACTCCGACTCCAGGTCTGCCCTACAGGTCCTGCAGCAGCTGCGTCCGCTAGCGGACAATGTGCACCCTCACCAACACCATCCTGAGTCTCATCCAAAGAATCGCTGCGAAGGGGTGCCACGTGCAGTTAGCTGGGCGCCCCAGCCACGTTGGCTTCTGGGGAAACGAGGCTGTGATGAGGTGGCCCTCGCAGTCACCAGGTGGCCTTGCAGTCACTGCCGCCGTTTTTTCCCCGCCTACAGCAGACCAAGACGTTGGCCAGATGTGCTGCCGCCCACAGCATAGAGCAGCAACACCCAGGGGATTGAGGGTCCTCGCGCCAGGGGGGCCTGGTATGGGCCAAAAAAGCAACGCCTATCGCCCACTGCCGTGGCTTTCGGAGGCCACGCCACTGCTCCCCGCCCGGCAGCTTTCCAGGGCGGACGAGGTCCAGCTGCACCGCCTGCAAGCTGGACTATCGTACACTGGAGGAGCTGAGGGTCAACTTTGAGTCAGCAGTGTGACCACTGTGGCCACCTTGCCCGGCACCCAATGAGGCAATACCTGCTGTCCTGCCCCGGCACGGCTCAGCTGAGGCAGCAGATCGTCGGCCCAGAGGACGAGGATACACACTCCTCACACTCACACTACACTCACACTCACACTACACTCCCTACTCTCTCATAAAGCTTTCTCCTCTCCTTATTCTTCCCCCTTCACTTCAGCACCCCTTCTCTCCCTTCATCCTCTTATCCTCGTGTGCTTTCCTCGTCCCTATAACAGACGCCCTCACGTCCACCCTCTCTCTTTTAAAAGCTAAAAATGTCCCTCTTTCTCCTCTGTTCTTTTTTTAGGTCTTTTTCCTCTAACTCCTTTGTTCTTTTAGTCATTTTTTCCCACTCCTCTTTACCTTTAGCTGTTTCCTCCTCCTCTTTCTCCTCCCGCACTTTTTCCAACAATTAATGTTTGTACTCACGCCCTATCCCAACTTCAAAATGTGCAAACCCTTTTTAGTCATCAAGGGGGTTTAGTAGAGAGTGAGCGGGGTTGTGGATGGGTGGGGCGTGCGGGTATGGGTAAAATATATGAAAAAGGATGAATTAAAGCAGTGTTTCTTAATCTGGGGCGCGCACCCCTTAAGGGGGCTTGGGTAATTACCAAGGGGGGACGCAGGCCAAGAAAAAAAAAGGAAGAACTACTGTATTTCATTAAACTTTTTCAACTAAATCTGCTGGGTATATGCAAGGAGGTGTTTATGAATAATTACATGCATAATAAAATTGCTAAAAACACGTTTTTTTCAGTTTTTTCTTTCTGATTCATGATTATTTTGAAATATCTTGGTTCAAGAAGTGAGTGAGTGGGGGAGGGAGGAAGGCAAGGACAAACTACTAGGGGGGCGTGGTAGTAAATAGGTTAAGAAACACTGAATTAAAGGATGCAGAAAATGTAATGAACTGGGACGGAGCAGAGTGGAATAAGAATGTAGAATGTTTGATGAAAAACGGTGAAGATAGGAAAGAAGCGGCGAGAGAGTGGGATGGAATGAAGAATTGTAAAATAGTGCTTAGGAGAGTAAAGGAATGGATAAAATAGTGAAAGAAGAAAATGCATGAAGAAAAGAAGAAAAGATTGGGAATAGGCCGCGGGATGCGGGTATGTCGTGCAATAAAGGGGGGAGGAGGGAGGAGATAAATGGGAGAATAGGCGAAAAGGGAAAAAGAAAAAGAAAGAGAGAGTGTTTATAAGACCAGGGAGAGGTGGTAAAAAGAAAAGGGCCCAGGGAAAGACAAGGGGGATAAAGGAAAGGGTAATTAGCTGTGTAGGGGGGCTTATTAGCGTGAACTCATTACTGAGAGTACGTGAAAACAAGAGGTTAGGATAAGAAGGATTAGGACACAGCCCTCTCTCTCCCCTTTTCTTTTTCTCCTCTTTCTTCTCTCTCTCTCTAATTATTTTTAAAATTATTTTTGTTGTTTTATACCCCATTATTTTTATTACTATTCCCATCTTTATCAAATGCAATTAAACCCTTATGGCGTGACGGAGGATAAAAACTTACATGCCATCCCCACGTAACGGCGGCAACATTTATATCAGTGGAATGGTAAATATATTTGCATTTTGAATTTTTTTAGGTGACGGTGATTATGCAGCGTAGAACAACAGGATTGTCGCCTTATGTACACTGTTAGGGGGGAGGGCTTGAAGGGGGGCCCTTTAGTACACTTTGGGGGGGATGGCTTAAAGGGGAGGCCTTATGTACAGTTAGGGGGGATGACTTGAAGGGAGGCCTTTTATGTACCTTTTGGGGGGGATGGTTTGAAGGGGGGCCCCTTTATGACACTGTGGGGGGGAGGCTTGAAGGGAGGCCTTTAGTACACTTTTGGGGGGGGGGGGCTTGAAGGGAGGCCTACCCCCAACAACAAAATTTTTTCTCCAATTGACACAAAAAATTTGTCATTTTTTTCAGCGCCAAAAAAAATTTTGCTTTTTGAAAAAATAACAAAATAAAACAAAGAAAGAATTGCAAATCTGACAGAATGAAAAATTTAAATGAAACAGTTACTTTTTTGGCGGTAAACTTTTTGTTTTCTTTAGCATAAAATTTGTTGTCGTTTGTCGTTTGAAAAAAGAAAAAAACTGATGCAAAAAAAAAGAGCAGGACGAGGAAGAGGAGGAGAAGGAGAGGAAAGTAGAGGGAGACACAGACAATGAAAACAACACGACTCAGTAAAAGAAGGAAAAGACACAGAAAAGAGCAAACCAAAGGACGAAAAAAAGGAAAAAACAGGCAACCACCAAAAACAAACACACCACCCACACACACACACACCACACACACACACACACACCACACACACACACACACACCCCCACACACACACACACAAACAAAAAAAAAATTATATATATATATAAAATATATTATATATATTATATATATATATATAAATATAAAAAGATAGGGTGACGCTTTGGGACCAATTTTTTTTTTTTTCAAAAAATGATAAAAGGAGGTGATTTTAGGTTTCTTTTTTTCTAAAAACACCACCTAAAAAGTTTTATCTCGATCAAACAACTTTAAGGCGTGCCTCATCGCATTTGAATGTCAGACCCCCGGAAATTTTTGGGGGGGGCCCGCCTATCCCTATTACCCCGGGGTTTGGGTCAATTTTGTGTTTTCAAAGGCTTTTTAAATGTTAAATAACTATGTAGCATAACATTTTCCCAGGCTCTATTCTTACCATTTATTTTTTTCGAATGTATCTTACCTAAAAAATTTTGGAACGAAAATTTTTTCCGGGGGCACAAATCTTCGGTGTTACTTTTCACCATGGTTTACCCATGCGACAAATTGTTTCTCTCCGCACCATGTTCGTTTTAAATAAATACGAAAAAGATAAACAAGGTTCAAAGGCATGGGCGGTACCCCTAGAGACTAAACGTCACTGGAAGAATATAAAAATTTTCAAACCTTACCTACCCAACCTAACCTACCGCCTAAGCCATTAAGTGTGATCTGGGGCCTAACAAAGTTGTAGCACTTTACTCCGCGGGACGGCAGGCCAACCAAATGTGTCCTCCAGGAGCGCCGGGCGTACCCTGTTGTTCACTGGGACGGAAAAATTGGTTCCCGGGTCCCCGACCCGGGGCAGGGGCAAAGTAAACCCTTTCGATTTTGGGCCCCTGGGAACCGGGTCACCAAGTGCTCTCCGTGCCCCAAACTCGAGATCGGCAGTGGACTGGCGATGGCAAACGCTGGGGGGGGGAGGCCGCAGATTGGGCGGCAGGGCGTTGCCGTTTTTGCAGCCCCGGTGGGGTATGGCTTCGAGACGGGCCTGAAAACAGGCTCGGGTCAGGGGCCTGTGCTCATTGAGCGCAGCTCGCGTGACCGCTCAAAAGTCGCCTGCAGGCACCACGTGTCGAGCTCATCGCCCCGAAAGGGCCCACGCGGTTTGTCTCAACACCCCACGTCCCGGGCCGCAAATCCTCTTTCCAAAGATTTTCCCGGACAAGTGGGGCTTATCGATCAGGACCAGCACGAGATCATGCCCCAGACCACCCCACGGAGGCCATCCGGGACTCCCGGAACAACCCCCATGCGGGACTCAAGCTCCCCTGTCGCAGTTCAGCCGCGGGATGCTATTGCAGTCCGGAGCTCCCGTCATCGTGCTCGGCGAGAGCGGCCCCAGGGATTCGATTCCGGGGGCCTGGGCTCCCCATCTAGCGCGTTGAAAAAGGCCAAGCTGATCTCGCTGTGAAGATCTCCTCTTCCGGGGACAGGGGGAAACCTGCTGCCCGGGAGAGCACTGGCATCCTTCGGTACGTCAAGTTCATCGTTCCGGTCTACGTCCCCGGTGGTACCCCGGCGCCGACCCCCCATCGGCCCCTGCGAACGACCTGGCCTCCTGAAGGATTTTGGTGGGTACGAGGACAAGGCCCCGCCAAGGCGCTCGCCGACGGCCCCTCGCGACGCCACTTGTGGTTTTTCAGTGAGAGCCTCTCCCGTTGGCGTTCTTGTGAGGATTTCGCTGGGAAGAAAGCGGGCCATGACGAGGCCCCAGCCAATGAGGGCTCGGAAGACCTCCCCAAAGGGGCCGCATTTATCTCAAGGCCGACCTGTCGCAGAAGACCCCCAGGACTTCGTGACCAAGTCGTCGCGAAAAGTTCTTTGTCACCCGGGGATCGAGAGGCTTTCCCGGAGACGACCCGGCGGAGTGGGACGACACCTCGTCGTCGCCCCCAGCCCCCCAAAGCAACGGCATCCCGGGGACGAAAGCTTTGCCGAGGGGCGTACCCTGAGGAAGACTACAATTTGACCCTCACCAAGGCGAGGACCCGAGCAGACATCCTGAAGGTGGTGGAGGCGCACGGGGAAGATTCCCCCACGCCAACAAAAGGAAACCGTCACCCGGAACTTTAATAAGAAATTTGGGCAACGTTTAGCAAGGAAGCCCCCCCAAACGGGCTTAAAAGGTTAAATGTAACATTCAAGTGCGATGAGGCACGGGAAAATTATTTGACGGGAGAAAAATTTGTAGTGATGTTTTTAAAGGGAAAAGCCATAAAAAACTGCCCTTTTTTTTTTTTCGAAATCGAAAAATAATGTCACCCAAAAAAAAAAAAATAAAAAAAAAAATTTTTAAAAAGAAAATAAAAAAATAAAATATATAAGAGAAAAAAGGGATATTAAATACTAATTAATAAATATATAATAATTTTTAAATATATAAATATGAAATATATATATATATATAATATATATATATATATATATATTATATATATAATATATATATATATATATAATGTATTATATATATATATATTATATATATATATATAATATTATAATATATATAATATATATTATATAATATAATATATATATATATAATAATATATATAATATTATATATATTAATATATAATTATATATATATTAAATATATAATATATATATATATATATATATATATATTATATATATAATATATATATATATATATATATATATATTATATTATATATAAATATATATATATATATATATATATATATATATAAATTATATATTATATATATAATAATATATATATTATATATTATATATTATTAATATATTATATATATATATATATATATATATATATTATATATATATTATATTATATATATATTATATTATACATATATCTATATATTATATATATGCTTATCCACAACCACCAAAAAGGAATCAAACAGGAATAAGAGGAATACAAAAAGGAAAAAAATGGAAAATAGTAAATAAAGTGGAGACACAAAATAAGAAAAAAGAAAACAATGTATTTATTGCTTTTGGACAACCGGTGAAGCTAAAAGTAGAAACCAACAATCAAAACTACACAAACAGATGGCGATTCTGAACTTGGAGAAAAGGTGAAAAGGCAAGCAAGGAGTGTTCATCAATCTAAAGAAAAACCTTCATGAGTATATGTATAGGAAGACATGACCACAAGTGTATATTTGCGTATAATATTCTATAAATGGTGGCACCACCGCTCCCGTATAAATATCGGAGAAATGTTTGGCGTCTGCCATTCCTGGACGGCCGTCTCTCAGCTCAGTGACGGACAGCACAAGGAGCCCGGTTCACACTGCACGGATACGGAGTGACGGCATTGATAACGTTACTCCGTGAGACAGGGTACGAGTACGGCTCGCGTGGACAAGACCGTGGGGATACGCACACAACACACACACACACACACACACACACACACACACACACACACACACACACACAACACACCACACACACACGCACACGCATACGCACACGCACAGGGAGTGTAAATAGAAGAGAAAGGAAGAAAAGACGGGAAAGTGTAAACAAGATATTCAGACGAAGACGACGTAGGTTACAGAGGAGAGAGAGAGAGAGAGGAGAGAGAGGAGAGAAGAGAGAGAGAGAAGAGAGGGAGAGAGAGAGAGAGAGAGAGAGAGAGAGGAGAGAGAGAGAGAGAGAGAGAGAGAGAGAAGAGAGAGAGAAAAAAGAAAAAGAAACAAGAGGATTCAGTCAAGTTCAACGTCATATAATATTTGTATCCTCTGATAAATGTTCAACACTTCCTATTCCTCTTCCTCTTGAAACAACACCTGACTCCCTCTTACTAACGCTTCCCCTACACCCCTCCTCCTCTTCTTCTTCTTCTTCTTCTTCCTTCTCAAACAAAACGCAAATAAATGGTTGATGAAATTTAACACCGATAAGTGTAAAGTTTTGCATTTAGGAAGTAATAACGATCAAATATAACTATTCAATAGACGGACGTGACCTTACCAATGTTACCGAAGAAAAAGACTTGGGGGTTATTATTAGCAACGACCTCAAGCCCAGTAAACATTGTTCAGAAGTTGTTAAGAGGGCTAACAAATTAACTGGTTTCATAGGGAGGACTTTCGAGTGTAAGTCTGAAAAAGTCATTCTAACCCTTTTCAATGCGATAGTGGGTTTCGTCTTGAATATTGCGTTCAGTTCTTGTCGCTTTACTAAGAAAAAATGTAGACAAGCTGGAGAGAGTACAAAAAAAAGGTATTCAAATTATTCCACGCTTGCGAAACAAGCCATACGAAGAACGATTGAAGGAACTTAACTTGTTTAGTTTTGTCAAAACGTAGGTTACGAGGAGACTTAAGAGCTGTTTGAAATGTTCCATGGCTTCGATAATGTGAACATTAACGACTATTTAGATATTGATCAGACAAACATAACTCGTAATAATGGATACAAGATCTATTGGTAAGCGATTTCGGTCACTTTAAAGAGAAACCCTTTTCCTCTAATAGAGTTGTTGATATTTATAAATATCTTCCAATACAAGTAGTTATTAGTAACACGTTTGAAGTGTTTAAGAACATATTAGATAAAAACTTATTAGCATCAACTCCCTAACTCGATTACTTTGGTCCTACATATTTGGTTTCTTATTTAGGTTCAGCTTTAGCTTAGAGTATGTCTTCCTTCAGTCTTTCCTATCAAATTCCATGGCATTTTTAAAACACTGTAGGGTGGTTTTTTTGTGTTTGTTGTTGATTTTCTTCTGCCGGTGTCGCGTTCCCAGCAGTCTGTGTATTCGGTGTAGTCCGGCTTTGTTTACCAACAAAAAGGGGCGCAAACTGCGCATGCGCGGAGGCGAATATTACTAAAAAAAGACTTGTGATCAACAAAGCCAGATCGCTTTAAACACGATACCGTGTACGGTGGATTCGGTTAATGTGTTTGGATGTGTTTTGGATGTGTGTGGATTCGTGTTTGGTGGATATTGTTCATTCAACAAAAGTTTATGTAAAGGGCCTATTTCATCCCTATATTTGGCTAATCTTTCCTTTAAATCTCCAGCCATGTTGTTGTTGTTGTTGTTTAGGGCTCCGAGGATGTTATCGGAGGACGCATGCGAATGCTTTGTCGATCAACAAGTCTTTGCTGGTAAACTATCGCCTCTACGCATGCGCAGTTCGCGCCCTTTTTGTTGGTAAACAAAGCCGGACTGCACCGAATACACAGGCTGCTGAGAACGCGACACCGGCCTCGGCCCGAGGGAGTGGTGAGTGGGGGAGGAGCCTTCGACTTTGCTATTAATTTACCTTTAGTATAAAGTAGTCACACAGGCAGCTTTTTGGCCCAGTAGGACTGTTGTTGTCTGTTCTTGCTTTGTATTCCTTTGTATTTTTCTTTTCCTGTGTCACCCATCCCTGAAAAAGTTATACCTCTCTCTCTCTCTCTCTCTCTCTCTCTCTCTCTCTCTCTCTCTCTCTCTCTCTCTCTCTCTCTCTCTCTCTCTCTCTCTCTCTCGCTCTCTCTCTCTCAAAAGTAAGTACCATAGAACGATGCCTCTTGCCTCTCTCCTTCCCTCCCTCTTTATCTATTATTTCTTTGTCCATAGAGAGACAAAAGAATGGAAAGAGAGGATAATACCAAAGAGGAAGCGTAACTAGTAGGGCCTCTCTCTCTCTCTCTCTCTCTCTCTCTCTCTCTCTCTCTCTCTCTCTCTCTCTCTCTCTCTCTCTCTCTCTCTCTTCCATTCCACACAGAAACACACAATGAAGAGGAGAAGGAAGAAAGAAGGAGGAGGAGGAGGAGGTGTAGAGGTGATAAAGATAAGACAAAGAATGACGCAACAAATAAATACACAAAGATAAGCTGCAGCGAGGGACGTGAGGGCAAGACAAGAGAAGATAACTGAAACAGACCAAAGATTAAAAGAATAACACTGACACTAGAGAAACAAAAGACAGAGAGAGAGAAAGGTAATGTCATAAGAAACCCTGTGTGAAATATTTAAACACAAGGATGAAAGGGCAGACGAGGTGATAAAAGAAGGAGAATAAAAGTCAAGGTGATAAATAGGGAAGTGTATAAAAGAGATCAGGATGTTGGAGGTCAAAGTGAAGGGTTAGAATAAAGAAGTAATGAGGCGATGAATAACTCTAATGATCAGGTGTGGCCAGGTGAGATTTGCTTCCTTTTCCACCTTTTTCCTTTACACTCAATTACTTTATTTATCTTTTTTCTATATTAAGTTTCTTTTTATCAGTTTCTTTTCATTGGTTGTTCCTTCCCTCCTTCCTCCCTCCTGACTTTATAGCTTTCTTTCAATCTGGTTTACTTCATCCTACCGTATTATTTTTCCATCCATTTTATTTTTCCTTTTTTTCCCTTCACATCAAAGGCAATGTAGAGAAAGGAAATAAGAGAGAGAGAGAGAGAGAGAGAGAGAGAGAGAGAGAGAGAGAGAGAGAGAGAGAGAGAGAGAGAGAGAGAGAGAGAGAGAGAGAGAGAGAGAGAGAGAGAGAGAGAGAGAGAGAGAGAGAGAGAGAGAGAGAGAATTATTTTCTTCCCTTATGTATGTTCTTCCTTTTCTCTCACTCAATCACACCCTCACCTCTTTTTCCATATTTTTTACTCCCTCGAATGGTTACTTAGACACCTGGAAAATTAGACGCGACGCTTTTACCATCTTTTTCTTTTTCTCTTTCTAACTCCTTTCCTTTATATTCTAAGCCTTCCCTTCCGCACACGCTCGTTAAGGTGACTCAGTGGTAGAAACTTAAGTTCGCTGCATCCCTCCGTTCGAGCCCCAGTCGCTGCTTGAAGTCAATCTGGCGTGGTAGCAATTTGTATCTTGAATAACCTCGCTGTTGGAACATGCGATTGAAATGCTTAGATAGGATCCAAGTATCTTATCTTATCTCATCCCTATCCCACACACTTCACCATTCCCTCCTCCCTTCATGCCTCTCTCCTGAAATCCTTCATCCTTCCACTATACCACAAAAACCTACTCTTCTCTCATGCCTCCGATCGTAACACCTCCATCCTCCTCTTCAGTGATTCTGTCCCCCTCCGCAAAAACTTCCAGACCCCAGACCCCAGACCCCAGACCTCACACACACACACACACACGCACACACGCACACGCACACGCACACGCACACGCACACGCACACGCACACGCACACGCGCACACACACACACACACACAAACACATACACACACGCACACGCACACTTTAAAAACGGAAAATAATACAGAAATAATATTTTAGAAACACATGAAATATAAAGAAGTAAAGGAAAGTAAAAGAAAGAAAAAGAAGAAAAAGAAAAAAAAGAAAAAAAGAGAAATACTAAGATCATCTGACACTGTCTCTGTGCTCTTCCTCCTCCGTCAAAAGCAGCCAAGCATTTCTTCAATTACATGGTAAACGTGAACGTCTATAATGCTCTACCCTCCAATAACAGTATGACAGTTACAACTACAAACAGATTAGGAAAGTATTGTCAGTCAGTTATCACTCCTAACATATATAATAACTTGCATAACTATTATTATTAAATTACAACTATTACACTGGGGAACAATTTGAAAAATAATAATTGTTGAGTTAGATTTTTGAGTTTATTTAGACTAAAATTGGCATGCTGATTCCAAATCTGTAGTCAGTTTTTTTCTAGCACGTCAAGTTTTTTCTCCACAGCTTACCCTCCAGATAAGCAAAATTCCACTTGTGAGCCTCATTCAGCCTCATTCAGCTGAGATTCCAGTGCCAGTTTTCGAACAACTACCTCCTCTAGAAAATCTGAGTGATGTTGAAGAACGCAGTGACAGCAATGATGCAGATTTTGACATTCACGAGGATTCAGTTCGTAGGGGATTTGATCAGCACGAGTTGAATGATTTAGCACGTGATTTGGGCCTATCCAAAAAAGCTTCAGAAATACTAGCATCAAGACTGAACGAGAAAAACATACTTGAACAAGGAGTGAAGGTATCAATCATACTTTCGAACCAGAGAAAGTACATTTCTGCAGTACTTTCAAAGTGCCAGCGGTTTTGTGTTTTGCCATAACATTCCTGGTTTACTGAAGGAATTAGGGCTTTCAATCTACAATCCAAATGAATGGCGATTGTTTATTGATAGCTCAAAGCGGAGCTTGAAGTGTGTCCTTCTACACAATGGCAATTTGTTTGGCGCAGTCCCTATTGGGCATTCGGTCTGTCTTCGTGAAGAATATGGAGATGTAAAGAGAGTCATTGAGTTATTGCAATATGACAAACACAATTGGATCATCTGTGTTGACCTTAAAATGGTGTCCTTCCTTCTTGGTCAACAACGTGGATACACAAAGTATCCCTGCTTTCTCTGTATGTGAGATAGCAGAGCTCGAGAGAAGCATTGGGTTCAGACGAATTGGCCTCCGAGATCTGATCTTAAACCTGGAGATCCTAACATTGTACATGAGCCACTTGTTGACAGGAAGAAAATAATATTCCCACCTCTGCACATAAAACTAGGTCTCATGAAACAATTTGTAAAAGCATTGTCAACTGATGGCGGACTGTTTTGAAGTACATCATCTTGGCATTTCTGGACTGTCAATTGAAAAAATCAAGGCCGGTGTGTTTGATGGTCCACAAATTTGACAGCTCATCAAAGATGAACATTTCAACGGTACTATGTCAGACCTTGAAAAGAATGCTTGGCTATCATTCAATGACGTCGTCAAGAACTTTCTTGGAAATACACGTGCAAGTAATTACACAGAAATTGTTCAGAAACTATTGGAGAGCTACAAAGCGCTTGGTTGCAACATGAGTATTAAAGTATATTTTTGCCATTTGCCAATTCGGAAAAGTCTTAAGGC